>JARHVA010006006.1:860000-1035984 GCA_037957365.1 Torreya grandis
CTTTTATTGGGTCTAAGCTGACTATGGCTATTTTGTGCCTTTCATTCCCTCAGGGAATAATATTTGAGGCTTATGAGTGTTTTAGTTTGATTTTTATTTCAAGTGAGGTCCCCATTTAACCCTAGATTATATATCTAAAAAATTATAAGAATCCCTTAATATGCAATTCACAACATAGAAGGATCAAATATATGTCAGTTTTAAACACTGACAACAAAATATGTTTTCATATAAAGAAGAAAACTAATTCCCACTTATTCTAGAATTTCAAACAAAACATATTAAGAGTCTTAAGATTATTATTATTATTATTATTATTATTATTATTATTATTATTATTATTATTATTATTATTATTATTATTATTATTATTATTATTATTTATTTTTTTACTCTCATGAATCAATTAAAATCATACCTTACCTCTAATATGATTAGTCCTATGTTGTTCATGGCTTGATATGTTCTTGGATTGTGACTCCTTCAACCTCTCTTGCACTTAGAGGTGAATTTATTGAATCTTCTCCATATGCTTTTTAGCTTCATGCACATTTTGGTCCACTTTCCAAATTCCTTTGTATGTTTATCTCAAAAAATATATAAAATGTACATGAATTTAATAATAAAAATAAGTTCAAAAGGAGGTTTTATAGTATAATAATGTATTGCATTATCATAGGAATGTTGAATATAAACGAAATTTTCACCTGATATCTTAGGATGATTTTTATTGTATACTATAAAGAGTTATCCCATTTTTTGATTAAAATTTATGTATACACATTATATTTTTATTGAAAATAATTTAAAATATTCACCTTCATGTCCATATTTTCCCAAAATGTACTCCACAATTTACTGAAAAATATTGAGCCCTAATTCGAAATAAGAGAATTAGGAAAATAAAAATGAATAAATACATTAGCAAAAAAATAACTCAAATGTGTAAATACCTTTAGAGCATATTATTAAAATTAATAAAAATAAACCAATAAATTATTCCAAAACCATAAATAAATAATCATGCCCCTTCTTTGACATAGGTAAACTTCTTAAACATCCATTGAAATTATTTCCCATGGTTTAGAAAGCCCTGATAATGACATATACAAACCCAAATTCATGTTATTATCTTTGTTCTTACTAAATAACACACATACCCTAATGAAATTTGAAACATTAAAATACATATTATGCTAATAAACATACCTTTGTAAGTGTACAATAATAATTTTAACACCAAAATGACCTCAAAAATTTGACATAGATGTTTCTCTCATTATGTGAACTATTTACTCGTTTGTTACACAAAACATATCCAAATTGTATAAAAATCCATTTTTAAGGTGATAATAACCATTGATATAAAATATTTCACTTTGGGACTTATTTTATTGAATAAATGGCTTTTTAAAATTTGTATCAAGTTCATATCCTTCTACATAAGACTCACACATAAAAGTTTAAATAAGAGTTATGATGCCATTTTATGAAATAAAATAGATCTAGATAATAGATTAGATATCAATTATGTAATACATTTCTTATATTTTGTAATCAAATTATTTTTTTCAAAAACTCTATCCATTTATAGTGTCTATCTTGCTAAAGTTTTGTTTGTGCTTATTAATATTGGATAGGTTGGTGATCCATGTGGAAAATAGTTACCTTGCCCATAGTATATTATTTCCATTTATTGATTAATTGAAAAAGATTTTTTTTTTTAATATCATATGTAAATCTAGACTTTTACCATGAAATAATTATGAATGTTAACATAAAAAATTACCTCCTTATAATAGGAAACCCTAATAACATAGTTACTAACATACATTTCTAAATTAAAATGTAGCTACACATTAGGAAAATCTAATACCATAACATAGATAATATTATTTTTGAAAATATTAAATATTTTTACCAATAATTACCAAAAAATAAAATTCTTACCACTTTATATAATGATTTGTGAAGGTGTAACTATGTATGAGAAATCCTTAGTGAACTTCCTCAAATGTTGAACTACACCAACAAAAATCTTGTTTTGAATCACATTATAAGGATTTGACCACTTCATGATGGTATCTATATTTTATATAAAAATCATAAATTATTAATCTCAAAATACATGCCCCAACTATACAAGTTATTTTTTTATAAAACACACATTTGTTCTCATTCAAAACAAAGTTTTTATCCTTAAGAACTTACAAAAATTGTTTAAATTGACAAATATGCCAATACAATTTATGATAAATTATTAATATCCTCCAAATACATAATTAAAAAGTATTAAATAAATGGCCTCATTACCTCATTCATTAACTACATGAATGTATTTGGTTCATTACACATCCAAAATGGTAGATGCAACCATTTAGACAATCCTTACCTTGTTTTGAATGTTATCTTCTAAATGTACTATTTTTTAATACTCACTTGGTGATGCCCAAATTTAAATTTTATCATAGTAAAATATTTGGAATGTTGAAACTTTTCTAGAAGATCACCAATCCATGGAAGAGGGTACTTATTCTTGATTGATATTTTGTTAAGTGCTCTTTAATTAATATACATTATCAATAAACCATATTTTTTACATACTAAAATAAAATGAGAACCACATGGATAAGTATTAGGATGAATTAAACCAAAATTAATTAAATACATAAATAATTTTTTCACCTCATTACCATCCTTTAAGGTCTTCTTATAGAACCCAATACTTGGAAGTGGATTATTTTATAACAACCAAATTTCATGCTCAATAGGCCCAACAGGTGATAAAACTATGTTATTTTAAAATTATTCCTTAAACTATACCAAATCTCCCATAAGATTATACTATTTTTTTATATTAAGGTAAGACCACCTTTGAATGGTGTGGAATACAACCTAGGCACAATGGGAAGCCTAGGTTTCCATTTAAAAGAGATTAAAAGAGGGCCATAAGAATAACCATAAAGAAAAATAAGGGCGAAACATTCCAAACCAAAATAGGACTCAATAACCATGAGATAAAAAGGTCCTAAGGAAAAAAATAAATGAAAAGAGAAACACCAATGAGGCAAAAGAGACTGACCAAGCCAAAAATATTAGAGGGAAATACTAAAGACCCTAGAAGGTGCTCTTCCCCACCTTCCCACATGTCTTAGTACCAGTTCCATATTTTCCCATGGATTTGGGTCCTTGAGATATAAAGAGGGAGGTGGTGATTTTAGGGATTGGTAGAGAAGAACTGACCTCTCTTGAATGATTCTTAGTTGAAGGTCCTCTAGATATTACAACAATTTGTTGTGGGGGTGTCAGAAGTAGAAACTAGGCCCTCTTTAGATAAAAATCTAGTTCTAGGAAAGATAACCCCTTTTAATTTACTTAATTTCTCTTTGCATAACCCTAAGATCTAGGGCCTTATTATATATACCAATTTCAAGAGAATGTAACACTTCTCTAGGTGAACTAGTCACAACCATAACCTTAATCTCTTGGTTAGGGGATTTGGGGCTTCCAGATCTAGGGCTACACTTTTCTATAGATTAATCTGGAACCTAGGTCCCAATTTCTATTTACTATATCTCCTCTTACTCCTTGGGTTATATAATTATCTTCCTCTTTGACCTATCATTTTTATCTTTGGTTACAGTCAAAGCCTCAATGATTGCCATTTATCCATTAAAATTTTTCTTAGCCTTTCTCACAATTAAGCTACAACCCAGGGTAAGTGACATCTCCTTTCTTATTTCAATAGAAGCATTCTTAAAGAGAAAGAGAATAAAATCTTGGTGTGAAATAAATACCTTATTATTACCCTAAAAATCTACAACATAGTCCTTAAGGGAGCATAATAGGAAGAAAGGAAGGCTAGTTTTATAAAAATCCTTGAATTTATTTAATAGCCTGAAATGGTATGACCAAATAAAGATAATTTAGAGTCTAAAGTGAGATACAACATTAACCCTTTACAAACATCAGGCCAAACATCTAGAAGATTATAATGTCTAAAGCTTTTGGTGACCATTTTCTCTTTCTCAATAGAATTTAATAATTTAGAGACCCATTTGTCTTTCATACTCTTATCTTTATAGTGTTTTAGGTCATGGATAACAAGTTTCATAGCTTCAGTGAAGAAATAAAAATTAGAGACCTCCACTCTCATGCCTCTTGTGATTACCAGTCTATTATTCCATGCAATAGAAAACTCCATGGAAAAGATAGGATCATTCTCAATAATCTTAAACATGAATTGGTACAGTCTTCCACTCTAAAGGAAGACCCACACTAGAGGATTATTTTTCATAATTTCCAAATAGGATTTGGGATGAATCCTCCCCATTCATGATTTGATTTTTCCCCCCTCATGGGAGTCATGTTTAAATCCAGCATCCTTACTTTTTTCATTCCCTTAGGAGTCTTACAAAGAATCCATAAGAGTAGAGGTGGAAAGGGGAAAAACATAAACACACAAAAATAAAGGTGGGAAAATTGAGGGAAAGGTAAGACATGAAAAAAACTTAAACCAAAGTTGGAGAGTTATAAATAAATACATAATAATTAAAGTAATCATATCTTGAAAACATATGATAAATAATATCTGAGAAAAGGAGGTAATGATAAAAAGGTGAGGTGCATCCAAATGACAATAGGGGTTCCATATTATACCAAGGCATGTGATGACAATATGGTGGTAAAAAATACCATGAGGGAGAGGGATTAGTAAAACTAAAGAAAAATATGATAAGGAGGGTGATTAAATCAAATCTACCAAAAGTGGATATTTATCGTACATCAAGATTAAATTTAAAATAATAAAATCTTCCAATAAAAATTGTCAAAATAATCAACCTACCATAATTAAATTCAAACATAAGATGATTCTAATGAAAGGAAGGAGAAAGGGTACCCAAATCAAGGAAGAGTGGAGAAGCAACTAGTCAATAGAAGGGAAAAGACAAAATGGCTCCAAAAGAGAAAGTCCACATATATTCCAATATAGGAAAACACACAAGTTCCCAAATACCCATCCAAATCAAGACCTAATCCAAGGTGTGGACTTTAAAAAAAATATGAAAGATTAAAACCCATTAAGAATTAGGTGATTTCCTCTCCATAAAGGTACTTTTAAATCCCTTCATGATTTCCTCTTCCATCTATTTCTCCTACTTGCTACAAGTAGGTAGCCTCCCTCACTGCTTATTTTCCTTGCCAAAGTCAAATTTTCCCTTACCTAGTAAAATTTTATTGTGATGGAACTAGGATCATAATAATGGGGAATTACCCCATTCATATTTTTTATGGGGATTCGTTAGAAGTCTTAGTATAAGGGAAATGTTTGGTAGGGTCCTTCCAGTAACCTAGTTTGACATTTAATAGTGCCTTGATGGCTATAAATGGATCATCATCTTCTTAAACCCATTATTTAATATTAAAATTAACCATTATATTAGATTGGGAAAGGGATCCTCCATTTATAGATGGGGAAGGGACTAATGTGATTGTGGAAGGTTTCAGGATTCACAAAATTGTCAAGGTAATTTTATTCATCCTATTTTTTGATAGAAATAGGTGGCCTAAATCCTCCATTAACCAATTCATTAAAATCCCCAAAAATAACCATCAACTTTGAGTGAGGCTATACTTGAATGTTATCATCATGTCATTGAGTGAAATCAAATTATAGTAAGAGATATTGAGGCTAAAACAAAACATTATCCTCAACCTATGTTATCATATCAAAGTGTAGTAAATAAAATTCCTTATGCAAATTATTTACATTAATTAGGGATATCAATTAAGGTACCAATGATCTCTCATTTTTGGATAGTGTTTAATGTTTAGACAAATCCTCCCTAAATGTTTAATACAATAAAAAGATGCATAAGGTCATGATAACATGTCCACATTAAATTACTACCTCCATAATCTATCCTCTGACCTTATCAGAATAGTCTTTTATAGTGGTTTGGAGGGGGAAATCAAAACCTTGAACCTGGCCTCTAAAATTATTCTCTTAAACTATGTAGTTGGGTCAATTACTAATAGGAATCCAAAGGCCTTAGCTATCCCCAAAATGATTTCATCATGTAAGAACTCAAGTAGGAGTTTTGGGAGAGAAATATAGAGAGAAAAATCCTCATTATAATCCTCATATTGATAGAGACCCAGTTTCCATTTTAAAATTGAGAAAAAGTTTCTACCCATGAATTTAAGGACTTTCTACAAAATTCTTAACAAAGTATCTTTGTTGGAGAAGGTGATGAGGATTTTTTTTTGGACATTAAATTAATTTCCATGGTATATCCTTGCCTCCATTTTATAACCACCCAAGTTATAAATATTTCAATACCAAGACATATCCCATTACATTTGACCAATAAAGAGCAATCTAATTGGTCCTCTACCATGTCCACAATTGAATCAGGGATTGAGAGGCAAACTCCATCTTTTAAATCAGAGGGGATCAAAATCATAGCTATTTATGCTTATACTATTTGTTATTAAACATGATATAATAATTTTTATGTGCACCACTTATTTATCTTTAATATATATCAAATTCATTATGGTAAAACTTCAAATTGTATCAATAAAAATTATTAACTTGAAAATAACTTACTAAAGAGATTATAGAACTACCTTCAATGGAAAAAATGATTTAGATATTTACATCCTCTAACAAATGGTATTTCTTAGATATCCTCATGATTATAACATATATAATATACAAATAAGGGATGTGAAACAATAAAACACACACATCAAGAGACTTCATCAATGAAATGTGCATTAATTTTAAACTTAAATTTACATTTCTTGGTCACATTTACGTATACACCTTTCATCACCCAACCCAAATCATATGTTATTATATAATTTTATGTTTATATCACCAATTTTTATACTAAAAACTTTTTTATCAAGTTTTATTGTGCTCGAGTATCTACACACTAATGTATTCAAATTTGAGATAGGGTGTAGTGTCATTCTTGAATGTATGTAGCTTCACATGTAAATTTCAACAATTTTCCTTGAAATGAATATCAATATCACAATGCCCATAATGAATTATAGTATATTTTATGACCAGCATGCCCCCACTTATCTTAATAATTATATACCCCAATAGATAATTTTATATTCACAAGTTTAAACCAACTAAAGTTAATTAATAGTACTTATGGAAGTGACATTTTATCAAAATTTATCTAGAATCTAGAGTGTATTTTATGGAGTTCACGCTCTTTTAACTAGGTTTTTTAATTAATATTTTAATGCTTTGATTATATAATATATATGGAATTAAAATTTTCTCTAATGTATTTATCAACTCGTAGTAGTTGAATTTGTTCAAAGTTCACTCGAGCCCTTATTTTAAACTACTTGGCTAATGCTACATATTAACATTGTCTAAATATTCATTTCTCTTTAGTCTATATTAAATAATTTTTTATTATTTAAGTTTTTTTAAATTAATTTTTTTATTCACCTCATTTTAACTTGGGGTTTTTATTCTCACATAATTACTTAAATTATGACATTTAAGACCCAAGGCCAATCAGTGGGTGTCACTTCTCACAGTCATAGTTCACCACATCCATACAAAGTCCATAAGGAATTATGACACTATAGGATATAAATCAAATTATATGGTGTCAATTAGTATGATATAATTTCCCCATAAACCCATGTTGTAAAAAATATATTCATACACTCTAGGACACCATGACAACTAGATTATGCCATGCAATGCGGTCTAATTTCCCTAAAACCTTATAAAGTGATAAAATAATTTTGACACTATAGAACCCATTTTTGATTCCATAATATTTATCATATGTTATTAGAGTGTTTAAATAACATTCTCATTTTATAATTCACAAAATTTAGTGCATGAGTTTTAGGTTATGACAATATTGTTATCCATTGATGTAATAGAGGCAATCTAAGTTGATTGTTTCACAATATTTATAAAGTTTGGTGGTTGGGATCCACTTTTGACTGTATCTTTGAAAAAATTAAATAAATATTAGATAATATTAGTGAATTATGATTAAATTATAATCTAAATACTAATCTAAAATGAATATTTACAATGGTAATTAAGCTAGAGTGATTTGGTTAAAAAAGGAACAAAAAGAAGGCTAAGGCAAAAAATGGATGTTAATGTTTATCCCAAACATCATGACAAAGTTCAAATGTATTCCAATAATACACTTAAATAATGTATAATATGAAATAACATGAACTCAAATCCTACTATATATTAGGCAAAAATTTAAGGAATGATAAAATTTTAAATAAGTACTAAGTTCACTTTAAATATTTACCCCACAAGCAAAAAACATTAGCCCAAATGCAAGAAGAGTAAAGGAAATGAAATGAACCTAATAAATTTCAATCAAACTAGCATAGGTACAAGTTAAAAACTTGGTAATTAAAATATGCACACTAAAAATACATAACAACCCTTCAAATCTAGAAATAGGAACAAGAAAGTGAGAGAGAAACCATAATAACAAATGACACAAATGAATGTGGACAATCTTTGAAAAATTCCTTGCTTTCATTAATTTCTAAAAATTTTATGGCTGAAAAACTCCTTCGTATTTAAAAATTAAAATACTCTTTTTATAGAATGCAAAAAAGTATGTCAGTTAGTCATATCCAAATACAATTGTACAAGTGTAAGGATAGTTGTCCTTTGTACAAAAGTTCTAGAATACAATAAAATTTTCTAAGTGGACTAACCTATAAGAAATGTGATTACAATTTCCACATGCCTTTACAAAAAATAATATTCTATTTTCAAAATATTAGAAAGTTATATAAAATTAATATTCCTAACCAACTAGAGGTCCCTATGTTGATATAGTTCCCTATTTTTCTAAATAATATTCATCCTATAGTGTTACTCATTAATGAACTAAAGGTCAACAATAGGCTTCAAGAAGAGCTCATTTCCATGATGTTAAATGTCCTTCTCAAGTTTGTCTATTAAATTCTTGATGTCCCTATCATTTCCCAGTTTCTCTTTAGATGATAGAATTAGGCCTATGATCCTCTTCTTGTAATTTATTTTTTATCCTTATCCCTAGATTCTCACATCTTACATAAAATATAAGGTCCTTTGATTGAAATATTCATTGGTTATATGAATTAATGAGCTAAGGGTTTTGGGTTCCTTAATCAAACTAACCAATATATGTAACATTCCACCTTCCTATTATTTAAAGTCCTTGACCAAGTCCTTCATTCATTTAGACTAGTTACTTAGGGATTTAATATTTTCTACAAATATGGATAGTTCCATACTAAAATGTACTAAGCTGATAATCCTAAAGTCAGGAACTAGGTTCTTGGTCAAGTCCTTAATCAAGTCTTTCACTTGATAGATTGAAGCTTGCAATTGACCAACTTAGCGTTTATCCATAGTTATTTTATTCTCCATTCCTCCCTACCTAGTTCTAACTAACTTCAAATATTTGAAGAAGTTATTCATGGTGTCCTCAAACATCTTGAATATATATTCATGGATTGATAAGACAACAACTCCTTTTAGATTCTTGTTTTGTTATAAGAGGCCCTTGATCATGGTTTTCAACTATTGAGATTGGGCCTAGGCAAAATCAAGGATATTTTCTTCAAATCCTCTTTCTTCTCCTAGATTTTGGCCTTCAACAAGGGTTAGACTTGTGAATGGGTCTATCTTTTGGAGGGTGAATTCCTCACCTCTGACTATGGCCTTCTTTTCAATCACTCTTTCTAGACTGGTAGTCTCTAGATTAAACTAAACTCCCACTAATGATTGAGTCACTTTTGAAGGCTCTGGAGTTTCTATATGTGTGCCACTTTGTTCCCCTAGGGTAGTCATCATGTTATCCTCTTCCTTTTTAGATTATCAATCAAAGGTTTGAGCTCATCATGCACATGGATATTAATAGATTTTGTAATGGCCCAAGGGTAGTGCATGGTTAGAATCTTTCGCAACTTTTCATATAAAAACCATTCAGGAATGGTTGGACCATAGATTGGTTAATCATCACTAAAGAGATTGATTTAACTCAAAGGATGAGTGAAGGTCAACTTGGACTTATTTCCTCTTGTTTGGACTAGGGTTAACTCATCTTTCCTTTTAGTGATATTTACTAAAACTAAGTCCAAATCTAATTCCTTCCTCTTTTCCTTCTCTACCTCCTCATCTTAGGACTGAGGTTATTCCATTTGTACTTCTTCCTCATGATATTTATAAGAACTAGCTAGTGACTTAAGAGCATCTTCCACTATTTCCTCAAGATCTAGTGTTATTATGTTAATTTATTCAATTAGTGATCCTGATTCTTTAGGCTAGGTTGAAGATGATGCCACCTCTAGTTCTCTTTTCCTCTAGCCTTTTATCAATTTGTGCCTCATACCTTTTTGTTTCTATTGATGTATTTACTAGAGGAGGTCTAGAAGATAAATCTCTTAGAAAATGGTATTGTCTGGGTCCCATCTACCATATATCATCACTTGGCTTCTGCTCACTCAATAACCTAGTCTCTAGCTTAATTTTGTGTTTTCTCAATCTTTCCAATGCTTATGTGAATGAATAACCTTTGGTATATATTATGTCACATGGTATAATCTAGTGAGCATAGGTCATGTTGATCCTTTTTTTTTAAGTGCTTCATAACCATTTCCAAGGGGTCCCACTATCTCATTTCATTAATTTATAGATTAAAGGAGGTCCTTTGGCTAGAGATAGTCTTTATATTTTTTTATTATGGAAACATAGTCATACCAATGGTTAAGGGGAAGGTAATACACACCATATACATCATGAAATAGTTGATATGCCACTTCTTATTATGACAACTTGATGTGCACATGGACTGAGAGCCTAAGGGATTGACTCAGAGTCCCTTTAATTCTAATTATAGTGAAATCTAGATATATCCAAATGTCTCTAATAGATTCAACATATTTTTTGGTCAAAGAATTGACTTTCATCATTATAATTACTATGATCAATTAAATTAAGGTTGGGTAAAGACAATCACAAATGAATTGAATATGTTCTCTATATTTGAATATATGTAATTTTGAGTAATATTGGGAGACTATTTTTTTCCCTTAGGTGACCATTCTCTAATGCTAGGAGTTTCAGTGGTGGATATCAAGGCATCCAAAAGTTATGATATCATGTAGAAATGGTTTCTAGTCTTCTTCTTTATTGCAAAAAAATCTCTTTAATCAAGTACTGATCATCTCACCTAAAGGGGGAGAGTTATTTTTCAACCATGAAGTACACAAAGGGGACCTTAATTTTATCAACATAGGTAGTGGAGGTATTCCCACACAATTTTTTCATTAATTTCATAATCATCCTAATCCCAACCCTAAAGTAGATAATTGGGATGTTCCCATTGAGGCTAAAAAACACATGGTTCCCGAAATACAACCATGGGGTAAGGATGGTCTTTAGGTCATTTTTCTTGGCCCAATCATTGATTTTGGGTACATACACAAGGGTTTTGGGAAAATTATAGTAATTTTCAAATACTATAGGATAAATACAGGCAACCTTCCTAAAGCTACATTCATGAACTAACATACCCTGATCAATTTTACAATCTTTGAAGATATGAAAAATAACATCAATGCAATGCAGTACCTATAGTTTTGTTGCAACATGATGAAGGATTGTCATCTAAATGAGAATCAAGTCATAGTATCTCCTCTTGACTAATGCATTCTTCTCATCTTCCCTTGTAATGGATGGTATCTCTTCAATGGCCCAAAAAAGCTTGGACTAGTTATTGTCAATTGTGTGCGGAGCCACCACATCAAATTTTGTGTCTTTAAATATTGTCCACTCTAAACCTATGGTCAGATAGAGATCTATATATTTTATATATTTTTTTCATGTTTCCATTACTATGAGTTTTATAAATTGTTCACTAGTGGTCTACACTTCAATCTCAAATCAATTCGCACTTACTTAGATGATGATTTACTTAGACTTATTTGTGATCAATTTAGGATCATATTAGGGATTTTTTAGATTTTAGGCTTTTATGTAACTCTAACAATGATGGCTATTTACACTTAAGTAAGCTTCATGCCTTAAATTTTCAATCAAATCATGTATTTATACCTTCACCCTTTTGACCCTATAGGATATTTGGATTTGTCATTTATTTATGTGGAATCCCTATGGAATCTATGTGGTAATTTCATAGAAAATTACTCATTAATGTTTAAAAACATGAATTTTTCCCTTTAAAAATTTGCTTTTACTTTGCACCATAAAATTATGTTTGCCCAGATCAATTTGTTCATTGATTTTGATCTTGAGAGTCAAACACCATTGGAAAATTTTTGTATATTACCCCAAGGATATGCTACTTAGTAGTCCCATGAGACTTTTGATCTCTATTAAAAATTATTTAATTATTTTTTACCATTGGATTTAGTGGGAATGAATCAACATGGGCCATTGATCTCTAAAACATGCTCAAGTTTTAATGTGTACTAGAACCTGAGGTTGTGTCACTTGGAAATCTCATAGGCCTTCTATGTTATGAACCTTATTAGTCCATTAGTTCACATGTTTTTTCCACATGTTAATCTTGTGTTAACTTAGAGATTCATTAAAAATTCTTGACTTGATATGCTTCATTGATCTAGGTCTATACGCTTAAACATGTACCATTGATCTTTAGTAAGGTGCTTGATGTTTAAACTAGGGTCCATAGCTTGAATTTTCAATGTGGATGTCAATCCATTAGATTAATACCATCCAAGTGAATGCAGACTTTAGATCATTATTTGAGTAGCCAAATGTGATTGGTTCCTTTAATTATTAAAAGATTAAGTGAGACTAGGAATATACATGATTTAGACCAAAGTCTTAGACTAATGTCTTTATTCATATTAACAAATATGAATAAATATTTATTCCAAATTCTTAAGCTAAGTTAAAAAAAACATGATAAAAGGACCCCTAAATAATAAATTCATAGCATAAGCTTGTAACATAACAAAAGGACCCTTCAAATAATAAAGTCATAAGATAAGATTTTAGCTTGAGATTTTATTGTATTAATAAATACAATTAAAACATTAGGGTAAGAACTTAGGTTAAGTCTATATTATATTAAAAGGGGCACCTTTAGTCTTAAAGTTAATCTTGTACCATTAGATCGAGGTGATGTGAGTGAACACAGACCCTCAATCTTGATCCATGGGGTCAAGTGAGATTGGTCCCATGGATTAGAATCCTTGGATCATTATCCCATCTCACACCATCTGATTAACTTCACCTGAGTAAATGTGGGTCATTGATACTATAAACAAACATAGTGTTTAAGTTAAGACTTAGAGGTATAAGAAACTTAGAATAAATTATTATGGCTAAGGTTTTGTTTATGTTAATAACATGAACATGACTTTAGGATTAAGATTTTAGCCTACATTTATACCAAAGGGATCATGATTATAAAAAAATTAGACCATGCTAAGATGAAAGGGAACAAAGGGGGCTCAAAATATAAAGGGGACCAAGAATATGATTTTTAGACTAAGGTTTGGCTATGTTGAAAAACATGACTAATCCTTAATATAAAATTTTAACTAAGTCTATGGAATTTTTAAAGTGTTCCCACATAATCTATTCCCACTAGTTTTGAATTTGAATCAAGGGATTCAAGTTAGGGTTTCTTGACCAAGGGTTTTAAGATGATCAAAATGAAAACAACCATGAATTTCCACACACCAAAGGCTAATAAAAGGTCAATTTAGGATTGAACCATAAAATATAGGTATAGCCTATTCAAGAAGTTTTTCATCAAACCTATAACTTGAAACATGAAGAGAAAACATTAGAAAACTTAGATAAAGTAAACCTATAGCCATGAATAAATAATCCAACCAATTCAAGGTGTGGATGATCTTTAAATACAAATAATGTGCAAACATGTTAATGGTACTTTGATTAAGTGAATTTTTAATTGTAAGGTATAAATCTACATAATTTATCATAAGGGTCCCCATTTTCTAGAAATGGGGGTATGTTGACGTCAATAAATGGTGAATTTTAGGGGAAACATAGAAATATGTTCGAATTCATAGACTTTGGATCAAATAAATAACTATATTACTTATTCCAATTGATTAGTGTCATTATCAAGATCAGTTTATGGCTAAAAAAAGTCTTGTACCTATAAAATTAGGATCATACATCAAAACCTAGACATGTTGTGTGTGTTATTTTATTCCACTTACTATTTTCCATGGGATTTAAGGAATAAATTCTAGATTTCATGACTTTAACCATTAATATTGACTTACAACATGTTTGGATATCCATTAAGAACCATGATTTATCTCAAGGAAGGCTTGGACATTGTTCTACTACTATCTAGGCATCCATAGCCTTGATAGAGATGCCTTTGGCTCTAATAAATGTCTTTATCCAATTCTAACCATACATCCATATCCCTGGGAAAGATTACCACAATCACCTTTGCTTGGAATTTTTTTGATTTTGTAATAAGATCTTATTTTTGTCTTTTTAAATCATTTTGGATTTCTAGTAAAGGTTGGGAACTAAGATAGCCATGTTTAGATATTTTGTCAAATTTTTGATCTTCAAACAATCACCTATTGTGGTAGCCTTTATCCCAAGCAAGGATGTTTATTACGTGCAAGCATGACTATATCATAATACTTCAAGATTTCATCTCATATGTGTAATCCTTCTTGAAACCAAGTTTATATTAAAACAAGGTTTAAAACCTTATGAAACAACCAAAATATCCATTAGTCCTTACAGGTTTCTCTACTATAACATTAAGCTCATATTTCAAACCCATGATCAGCATATGCTTAAGATTCATACATGTATTTTTGAACTATGAAGTTTTTGAGTATTTAAGTGAACTTTGAGATGAAGGTTATCTAAAATGAATTATTAGAAGAAAGGAACAAGGAAGAGAAAGAAAACACACAAATGGAAAGAAAAAAAACAAGAAGTAAAGGAAAAGGAAACAAAAATAAACAAAGTTATGTAAAAATAAGGAAAAGGAATGAAAAAATAGAAAGAAACTAATCTATCCCACTTACACTAACTCTAACTATCCTTATAGTTTACTCAATGAAGACCCTAAGGGGAGTAATAGAAAAATAGTGATTAAGGTATTTCCCATTGGTGGATAGTGTGAACTCTAATCCTTGTAGGTTTTTCAACTTGAAGGTGTTATCTCTAAGGATGTCGATAATCTAGTAGAGACCTATCCATAAAGGTGTGAACTTTCCATGTTTACCTTTAAGCTCAAATTCCTTGTCCTAGAGAATAACTAAGACCTCCTATTTTAACACCTTTATCTTTGATCACTTATCAAACCACCTCTTTACTATGGTTTGGTGCCTACTAAAATTAGAAAAATCCACTTCTCATGCATCTTTCATCTAGATGATGTCGAACAACCTTGAGCTTGTCATTTCCTAATCCTCCTCTATGTATTTATACATGAGCTTGTATGTTGGTAACTTAATGGTGATGGGAAAGATGGGATCTTGGACATACACTAAGAAGAATGGAGATGCCTTGAGAGCCTACTTGATTCTAATTCTATTTTCTCAAAGTGCATATTTAAGTAGTTTATGCCATATCCTAGGATTATTTGTTGTAGACTTCTTTATTACCTTATTCAAGTTCTTATTAGTTAATTTAGATAACCCATTACCGTGAGGATAATGGTTAGATGAGAACTTGATAATGATGATATTAACATATGCCCATTTTGTCATCTCTATGGATATAAAAGTAGATCCATTTTCATAGACTAGATATACAGGTGTCCCAAACTTGATGCATATTTAATCTTTTAAAAAAATTATCACTTCTTTGGTCTTGCACTATTTAGCTACCACTACCTCAGTCCATCTATTGCATTAGTTATTAGTATTTAGAATATATTTTTGACCTTCTAATGAATTGGGTTTGATTACCCCCATGAAATCTTGTCTCCACTAAGCAAAAATGTTATCTACTATAGCTAGTTATAGTGGCATGGTTGCCTTAGGTTATTTTTTGTAGAAGACTTGACATGAGTTGCACCACCTTACATGCTTGTCAGCATCCTTGAAGATTGGGGGCCAATAGTAACCAAATCAAAGTATTTTATGAGTTGTTGTCTTTCCAAATGAATTTCCACTTCCTAGCTTCTCATGAGAAGTTCTCATGATTTTAGTTGCTTCTTCTTTGGATACACATCTCAAGTAAATGTCTTCAAAGTTTTTTCTATAAAACACTCCATCTTTAATCAGGTGTGGGATTTATTGATTCTTAGGGCTCTTCTTTTCTTCCTGGTCAACCCTATATGAAAAATTCCATTAATTAGTAAATGGATAATAGGATCATATTAGTTATTAGACTAAAAACATAGCTGTTCAACTTGCATGACACTTAGCTTGGGGTTAGTATTGGAAATCAATTATATTAGACCTTATCACCTTACCAATTTTGTAGTCTTCATTTCAATGTCAAACTTTTGAATCAAAAACATCCACTTACCTCTCCTTTCTTTTAGCATGCACCTTATTCCTAATAATGTAGTGCTTAAATTTATTCACCACCTTAACTAATGCACATGCTTTCTTATCAAATAAATAAAAATTTAACTTAGAATTATTAAATTTCATGCTCATAAAATTAATTGGATGATCACATCAACAAATTTTATGAGTTAAAACTACAATAATAGTATGATTAGAGGCAAATGAATAAAGGTAAAAAATTTTGGAGAAATTTAGACTTATCAAGACTAGAGCTTCTCTAATTGCCTCTTTGATGTCCTTCAAATCCTTTTTGGTTTCTTCATTCCAAGTGATTTTGACATCTTTATTCATCATATCATTCAATGGCTTGACAATTTTTTCAAAGCCAAAAGTACACTTTCTTCCAAAATTTATCTTGCCAAAGAATGAATCCAGTTCTTTCCTACTATTAGGAGGCTCTATTTTTGATATAACATCTAATTTATATAGGTCTATAGATATTCCCTCCTTAGTGATAACATGCCCTAATAGTTTTCCCTCAATAACATAGAAAATACTTTTCTTTACACTGAGAGAAATCCCATACCTTCTGCACCTTTCAAATACCTATTGTAAATGCATGATGTGGTCCTCTCTATTATTAGAAAATATAGTTAGATCATATATAATAATTAGTTTACCTACCAAACCTTGGAAATCATGATCCATGTCCCTTTAGAACATTTTCCCTATGTTGATCAGCCCAAATGGCATCCTTTTGTAGGCAAACATACCCCACTTGGTATTAAAGGTAATTTTCATCCTATCATCTTGATTTACTAGCACCTAGTTATACCCTAAAAAACCATCAAGAAAGGACATCATGGTAGAACAAAAAACACTTTGTATTACTTGGTCAAAATAAGGTAGGGGTAATTATCTTTCTCAAATGCTCTATTTAGGTTTCTAAGATCATTGCATAGTCTAATTTCACCATTTTTCCTCCTGAATGGGACTAAATTAGCAACCTAAATTGAATGCCTAATTAGAAATACAATCTTATCATCTAGGAGCTTCTTGACCTCTCTATATTAGTGGCTTTAAGACTGGGTTGATAAGCCTCTACTTTTGGATAAAAGGTTTGCATTTTTATTTTATAGGTATAGTGTGAGTTATGACCTTTGGATCAAATATATTTAGGTCATCATAAGACCATACTGTGATATATTTATGTTTGGTTCAAATTTTTTTGGCTCTTTTATTTTCCAAACTTGTAGATGTTTTACAAATATTAACTAGCTAAAGTTGACCTTGAAAACTAAGATCAATTGCATTTTACTCCTTCCCACTTACTTTAGGAGTCTTGGTAGCCTCAGCTAATTTATTAGAGTCAAATAGTCTCTCCAAGGATATCACGCCTTTGGGGATATTATTATCATTAAATTGAATGACTTTGTCTTTAGTTTTGCTTTGAATGACTTCATCATCAAGGAAATTAGATTCATTAATAATGTGACCCTCAAATGCTCTTGAACTAGTCATAAAATCTATGATCTATAGATCATCATTAAATACCTACAAATGGTTGATATTATTAGGCACTAAAATACATGAGACCAAATCAATCCTAAGGTTTGGGGATTTTTCATCTGGCATAAGGTTGGTTTCAACTAAGGCAAGCTCATCAATATCCTTGTTTTCTTCCTTAGGGATGGAAATAATATTAAAAGCATTAAAATACTCAAGTAAATCCTAAACTCTAGACTTATAAATCTTGAGATATGAAAATTTGCATTGATATTTACTCTTTACATGATTAATTTCTATCTCTTAGACACCATAAACCATTAGTTCCTTAACCTTATGTTTGATTCCAAATTATAAACTCAAAATCAAAGCTTCATACTCAGCTAGATTATTTGTACAAAGAAACTAAAGTCTATAATCAACATGATATTATATACCAAAAGGGTTAGTTAGAATAATTCCTACCCCAAATCTAAACTTACACCTCACACCATCAAAATGTAATTTCCACAAACTAGGCAAAGCATGAGAAGTCTTAGGGTCACATACCTTAGAGGTCTCAAGAGTGTAAATCCCAAACTTGACATCAAACATATTCACCCTTTCATTGATTGTATTATATTCAGTGATAATATGTTTTATTTTGGGATCCCTTTCTATCCTAATTTAGTTGGGGACTCCCTTCCATGACAAACACAAATGTGAACAATATTTTGACATATACGCATTTAAGATTCTAGTCCAGTCTCTACTCAATAACATCCCATAAGCATGAAGGATGTCCACCACTTAGCTATATATGAACTATTGGATCCTTTTCTCTGAGAAAATCTTCATGTGAAAATTCAATAATTCACCAATCACTTTGACTCTTAAATTATCTAATTGAGTTACAACTCTATTGACTTAATAGGAGTCAATTGTAATTGTTCACAAATACCCTTAAGCATTATATTTATAGATGCACTAGAATCTAATAAATAATTATATATATTTTTACCAAAGATCCTAAATGTAGGTAGGAAAGGAAGAACATCTACCTTAATTTTATGTATTAAAACATTATCATGTGAAATTTTTTGAGACTTACCAAGCTTTTTGGATAAAGATTCCAAAAATAGATCTCTATATTCAGTAATCTATGTCAACTCATACAAGGTAATGTTAGCCTTGATCTTCTTCATGTACTCTACTATGTTATATCAAGTCCTATTCACATAATTAGATGCATCAACACTAGGTTTATAATTAATTCCCTTGGGAAGATCCATATTCTTATCTGAGGTGAGGGAGTCTTGAATTTATTTGGAGGAATTGAAGTGTTTAATGGTTGCTTATTCTCCTTATTTCTCAGAGGATAAGATTTATTTAGGAATTGTTTAAAAGCATGACTATATTTAGGAATATCCTTAGCCTCATTCTCCTCTTGAAAAGGGAACTCAAATGTCTCCACCAAGAGTGTTGAATTGACAAACCTAGATGACCTTGAGGAATTAGATGTACCTGCATCACAATCTTTATTAGGGACAACTTTGAAAGTATCCAATTATTCTTGGAAGGATTCAAATGCATTACAAAATTTAACACTTTCTATTTCCCCATACTTAGAAGTAAAATTAACTCTACAATAATTAGGTAAAACATCATCAATAAGATTTATATCAGGCACATTTTTTCTAGGAGATGGCTCATTGTTCTTGTTGTTATGGTAACTATCATTCTAAAATTTGTTAGTGAGTGTATTGAACCTTTGAAAAGATAAATTCCTAAAATATATCTCTCTATTATTACTTGATTGATTTTGTAATTGAAGGAATTTAGTGCTAATATTTTAAACCATCTTGAGGATAGATTCTCTCTCATTCTTTGGGGCCTTAGAATTATGAAAATGAGTATTGGCATTAGTTTTAGGAATTAAATCTTTTTAATCTTATGAATGAGATCCATGGATATCACTATTTAGGAATCCTAGGTTTTGAGTAGAATTACCATGTCTCAAAGGTAGTTGGTTCATGATTAGAAGTTGGTTTAGGGCTAACACATTTTGGTTAGCATTGGGAATAACATTCAGATTGGGCAAATGTGGATTGGCATTAGAAATGGAAAATTCTAATTGTCCTTGGGGTTGTATCTAGTCATTAATAATTATATCTTTGACATAAGCTAAATATAATGTGTTCATTGGTCCAACATATCTCTTTATAAATACAAAACTCATAAGATCTAAGGGATCCTTATACATTTCCAAGGCTAAAGCCTCCTCAGGTCTATAAGGAGATATAGTCCTACTATTTATTTTTGTAATATAGCATTGAAAGATCTTATGGGATCATTTTTATCCCTTTTCACTATGATAAACTGATGGTAAATGATACAAGGACTAATAATTTTACCAAACTAATCAATGAAGATGTCATTAAAATCAACCCAACTAGTAATGTAATTTTCAAGGATATTTAGAAACCATTCATATGAATAATATTTAAAAGTGAAAGGAAATATTATATATGCTACATCTTCATGAGTGATATTTAACAATCTCAAAGTAACTTTGAATTATTTAATATGTTCCTCAACCATTATAATGCCACTAAGACTAAATGTTGGCAAATATTTTTTCAAGATGGTGAGGAACATCATGTACCACACTTAGAACATTGATTGAGGATCCACATAGACAATCCATACCTTGATAAGTATCAAATATAAGAGTAGCCTAAATTTTTGAGGTAGGTAAATATTTTGAAAGCCTACACTTACCTTTGAACTGCCTAGCTCTTCTATGGACTTCTAATTCAAGCAGAGGTTCCCTAGTCTTTGAAAATGACCTTATTCTAATTATTAATAATTCCATTTTGAAAAAATTTAAATCATATTTTAAATATAATGCATCAATCATATATTTTTATAAAATAATGATTAGAAATGCACATTAGGCAAATTTTTCAAAGATTCATATAAAGGATAGTAATATTTAACTAGGTTAGATAATGGATGTGTCTCAGTATGTAATTATGATTAATATACACACATTTGAATTCAAATAATCTAAAAATTTCAAATTATCTATCAATTTTTAATCAAAATTTCCATCACTAACCTCAAACCTATTGGTATCACAAATCTAAATCTATCTTTTGCATAATTCAACATATGTCTTCAAAGAATGTGAATATTTGTCTAAATAAGCACAAAGACTGGTCTAAAACCATGAAGATCACCAACATTTACATTAATATTCTAAAAATAACACCAATATGAAAATATTAGAGTAATCTTTAGACATAAGTCATAAAAACCATCAAAGATACTACAAATCTACAAAGAATTGGCCCTCCTTCTAGTGCTAATGAAGCTCTACCTATCGATGACTTAATATGTATCAGATGTGCTTAGAGTGTTTAAATAACTCTTCTCATTTTATAATTCAAAAAATTTAGTTCATGAGTGGTAGGTTGTGACAATCCCATTATCTTTTGATGGAATAGAGGTAAAGCAAGTGGACTGTTCCATAATATTTATAAAGTTTGGTGGCTGGGAGCCACCTTGACCTATATATTTGAAAATAATGAATAAATATTAGATAATATTAGTGAATTATGATCAAATTATAATATAAATACTAATCTAAATTTAATATTTATAATGGTAATTAATCTAGAGTAATGTGGTTAAAAAAAGAGCAAAATGAAGGGTTAACTAGAAAAGAGATGTTGCTGATCTTTATCCCAAACATCATGACAAAATCTAAATGTCTTCCAAGCATACACTTAACCAATGCATAGTACGAAATAACATGAGCTCAAATCATAATACACATTAGACACACATCTAAGGAATGATAATATTACAAATAAAGACTATGTTCACTTTAATTATTTACCCTGTAAGAAAACAACATTAGCCCAAATGCAAGAAGAGTAAAGGAAACAAAATGAACCCAAGAAATTTTAACCAACTTATCATACACAAAAATAAAAAATCTAAATTTAAAATATTCACACTAATAATTCATAAGAACCCTTCAAATGTAGAAATAGGAACAAGCAACTAAGAGAGAAACCATAAAAATAAATGACATAAATGAATGTGGACAATCTTTGATGAATTCCTTGCTTGAATTAATTTCTCAAAAGTTTACACAAGTTTTTGGCTAAAAAAATCCCTCTACTTTACAAATAAACATAATCCTTTTATAGAATTCAAGGAAGTATGTTACTCAATCATATCCAATTACAAGTGTAAAAGTGTAAGGACAGTTGTCCTTTTTACAAAAGCTCTAGAATACACTAAACTTTTCCAAGTGGACTAACCTATAGGCAATGTGCTTACAAGTTACACATGCCTCTACAAAAAATAATATAATATTTTTAAAATATTACAAAGTTCTACAAAAATAATATTTCTAACTAACTTGAGGTTCCTATGTCGATGTAGTTACCTATTTTTATAGATAATATTCACCCTATAATGTTGCTCATTGATGAACTAGAGGTCAACAATAGGCTTTAGGAAAATCTCATTTCCATGATCTTCTAGGTCCTTTCAGGCCTTTTCTATTTTCTCTATTTCTTGATTGATGTCCTTGGAATCTCCTATTTTCTCCTTAGATGACAAAAGTAGGTCTATGATCCTCATATTGCCATTAAGTGTTTAGCCTTACCCATGGCTTCTCACCTCTTACATAAATTGGAAGGTCTTATGATTGAAATCTTCATCAGTTATAATACTCAATAAGCTAAGAGCTATGGGTTCCTTAATCAAACTATCCAAGATATGTAACATTTCACCTTCTTATTATTTAAATTCCTTGGCTAGGCCATTCATTCATTTGGACCAGTTTATTAGGGCTTCAATATTATCTACCAATATGGCCATTACCATATTCAAATGTGATAAGATGATAGTCCCAAATTTAGGGACTAGGTTCGTGGTCAAGGCCTTGATCAATTATTTCACTTAATAGTTTGAATCTTGTCATTGACCAACTTGGCCTATAACCTTAGTGATTTGCTTCTCCATTGCACCCTACCTAGTTTCAACTAACTTCAAAGAATTGAATAGGTTAGTCATGGTGTCCTCAAACTTATTGAATTTATCTTCATGGATTGATAAGATAATGGCCTCCATATTCCTATTTTATTATAAGAGGCTCTTTATCATGGTTTGTAACTACTGAGATTAGGCCTTTGTTACATCAAGTATATTTTCTTTGAATATCCTATCTTCTCTTGGATTTTGGACTTAAATAGATGTCAGACATATAAATGTCTCTATATTTTGGTGGTGAATTCTTCACCTCTGACTATAGCCTTGTTTTCAATAACTCTTTCTAGTCTGTTAGTCTCTAGATTAAAATGAACTCCCAGTGATAATTGAGTCACTTTTGGAGGATTTGTATTTTCTATTTTTGTACCACTTAGTTCCCCTAGGGAAGTCATCTTATTATTATCTTCCTTTTTTAGAGCCACAATCCAAGGTTTGAGATCATCATACACATTAATATTAATATATTTTTTAATGACCCAAGGGTGGTACATGGTTGGAATCTTCTGCAAATTGCCATACAAAAACCATTTATGAATCGTTTGACTATGGATTAGGTAATCATCATTGAAGATATTGACTTCACTCAAAGGATGAGTGAATGTCAACTTGGAATTCTTGCTTCTTTTTTGGACTAGGGCTAACTCATCTTTCCTTTTAGGGATATTTACTAGAAATAAATCCAAATCCAATTCCTTCCACTTTTCCTTCTATACATCCTTAGCTCAGGACTGAGGTTCTTCCATCTATACTTCTTTATCATCAGATTGATAGGAATTAGCTAGTGCTTTTAGGGCATATTCCATTGTTTCCTTAGGATATAGTGATATAATGTCAATCTATCAATTAATGATCTTGATTCTTTAGGCTAGGCGAAAGATGATGCCACCTCTCTAGGTTTCTTTTCCTCTAGCCTTTGCTCAATCTATGCCTTATGCCTTTGTGTTTCTATTTATGGCTATGTTAAGGGAGGTCTCTAGATTAAAATGAACTCCCAGTGATAATTGAGTCACTTTTGGAGGATTTGGATTTTCTATTTGTGTACCACTTAGTTCCCCTAGGGAAGTCATCTTATTATTATCTTCCTTTTTTAGAGCCACAATCTAAGGTTTGAGATCATCATGCACATTAAAATTAATAGATTTTTTAATGACCCAAGGGTGGTACATGGTTGGAATCTTCTACAAATTGCCATACAAAAACCATTTATGAATCGTTTGACCATGGATTAGGTAATCATCATTGAAGATATTGACTTCACTCAAAGGATGAGTGAATGTCAACTTGGAATTCTTGCTTCTTTTTTAGACTAGGGCTAACTCATCTTTCCTTTTAGGGATATTTACTAGAAATAAATCCAAATCCAATTCCTTCCACTTTGCCTTTTATACATCCTTAGCTTAGGACTGAGGTTCTTCCATCTATACTTCTTCATCATCAGATTGATAAGAATTAGCTAGTGCTTTTAGGGCATATTCCATTGTTTCCTTAGGATACAGTGATATAATGTCAATCTATCAATTAATGATCTTGATTCTTCAGGCTAGGCTAAAGATGATGCCACCTCTCTAGGTTTCTTTTCCTCTAGCCTTTGCTCAATCTATGCCTTAGGCCTTTGTGTTTCTATTTTTGGCTATGTGAAGGGAGGTCTAGAAGATGAATATCCTAGAAAATGGTATTTCTTAGGTCCCACATTCCATATATCATAACTTGGATTTTGTTCCCTCAACAACCTAGCCTATGGCTTAATGTTGTGTTTTTTCAATCTTGCCAACACTTTTATGAATGAATAAGCTTTGGTATACATTATGTCATCTCATCTAGGCTAGTGCTCATAGGTCATGTTGATCTATTTTTATTTCATGTGTTTCATAACCCTTTTTATTGGGTCCTACTATCTCAATTCATCAATTTGTAGATTGAAGGAGGTCATATGCCTAGAGATAGTCTCTATATTGTCCCATTATTGAAACATAGTCCTAATAATGATTAAGGGGAAGGTATGGAAGGTCCCCTTACTCTTTATTCTACACACACCATCTATGCCATGGAGCAATTAATATGCCACTTCTTATTCTACCATTTTGATAGGCACATGGATTGGGAGCCTGAGGGGTTGACTTAGAGTCCCCTCAATTTTTATTATAGTATAATCTAGATATAACCAAATTTATACAATGGCTTCAACATATTCTTGCTCAGAGGGTTGAATCTCATCATTGGAATTCCTATGATGGCTTCAACTGAGGATGGGTAAACATAATCAGAAATTAATTGAATATGGTCCCTGTATTTGAATATATGCAATTTTGAGTAATATTGGAAGACTATTTATTTTCTCTTAGGTGACCATTATTTAATGTTGGTAATTTTGGTGGTGGCTAGTAGGGTATCCAAAATTTATGACAACATGTAGAAATGGTTTCTTATCTTCTTCTTGATTGCAAATAACTATCTCTTTAATCAAGTGTTGATCATTTCACTCAAGGGGGAGTGAGTTCTTTTTGACCATGAAGTAAACAAAAGGGACATATAGTTTATCAACATAAGTGGTATAGGTATTCCCACACAATTTTTTCATTAATGTCATTATCAACTAAATCTCAACTCTAAATTATCTAATTGGGATGTTCCCATTGAGGTCATTAAACACATGGTTCCTATAATACAACCATGGGGTAAGGATGGTATTTAAGTCATTTTTCTTGGCCCATTCATTGATTATGGATACATCTACCTAGGGTTTGGGAAACTTATATTAATTTTCAAATGTTATAGGAGAAATATAAGGAACCTTCCTAAATCTATGTTCATGAACTAACATGCCCTGATCAATTTTATTATCTTTGAAGATAGGAGGAATAAAATCAACATAATGTAGTACATCTAGTTTGGAAACAACATTACAAAGGCTTGACATTTGAATGGAAACCAAGTTGTAGTACCTCATCATGACTAATGTTTTCTTCTCATCTTCCCTTGTGATGGTTGGTAGCTCTTCAATGGACCAAAAAATCTTGGACTAGTTTTTGTCCCCTATGTTGAGAGCCATCACATCAAATTCTATGTCCTTAAATATTCTCCCCTCTAAATTTGTGGTCTGATAGATTTTTATATCTTTTGTATATTATTTTTGGGATGCCATGATTGTGAATTTGATAAATTTCTCACTAGTGGTCTATAGTTTGATCCTAGATCAGTTTGTAGTTACTCAAATGATGATTTATTTACTTAGACTTGATTGTAATCAATTCAAGATCAGATTAGGTCTTTTGTAGACATTAATTTTTTTTTTTAATCTTTAATGGTGGTAGCTATTTGCACTTAGGTTAGCTTTGTACCTTAGATTTTCATTCAAATCATGTATTTATACCTTCACCCTTTTGAGCCCATAAGATCTTTAGATTTGTCATTTATATTTATGTGGCATCCATGTGGTGTTTAAGTGGCACTTTCATGGTAAGTTACTCATTAATGTATTAAAAAATGACTATTGTCCTTTGAAAATCTGCTTGCACTTTGCAACATCAAATTAAGTTTTCCTAGATCAACACTATTCATTGATATTGATCTTGAGAGTCAAACACTATTAGTTAAAGTTTGTACATATCCTTGAGCTTATGCCACTTGGTATTCATATGGGTATTCTAATCTCTATTTAATAGTCTTTCTTTATTTCTCACCATTGGATTTAGTGGGCATGAATTAATGTGGGCCATTGATCTCTAGAAGGTGCTTAGGCTTTAATGTGTAGTAGGCGTTGAGGTTGTGTCACTTGGCAGTCTTGCAAGCCTTCTAAGCTCTAAAACTTGTCAATTATATTAATTCACATTCTTTCACCACATGGTAGTCTCACATTAACATAGAGCTTCATTGAAAAGTCTTGACTTGATACACTCCATTGATCTCGGTCCATAGACTTGAATGTATACCATTGATCCTTAGTAAGGTAATCGATGTTTAAACTAGGGTCCATGGCTTGAATTTTCAATGTGGATCTCACTCCATTAGATTAATCCCATTTGAGTTAATTCAAGTTGTAGATCATGACCTGAGTAGTAGAACATGATTGGTTTATGCAATTATACAAAAAATAAGTAAGCCTAGGAATATATATTCTTTAGACCAAAGTCTTAGACTAATGTATTTATTCATATTAACAAATATGAATAAAAATTAAGTCTAAAGTCTCAAGATAGGTTTAAAAAACATGATAAAAGGGCCTTATGAATAATAAAGTCATAGCATAAGATTTTAACATAATAAAAGGACCCTTTGAATAATAAAGTCATAACATAAGATTTTAGCCTAAGGTTTTACTATATTAATAAATACAATTAAAAATTTAGGGTAAAAACTTAGGTTAAGTCTATGTTATAGTAAAAAAGGTCCCTTTATTTTTAATATTGATCTCATGCCATTGGATGAGGTGATCTAAGTGAACATGGACTATCGATATCGTTCTGCAGGGTCGAGCAAGATTGGTCTTATAGATTACAACCTTGGGTCATTAGGCCAATCTTGCACCATCTGATTAACTTTGCCTAAGTAAACATGGGTTGTTGATCTTGAAAATAATCATAATGTTTAAGTTAGGAATCAAAGATATATGGAACTTAAGATAAAGTCTTAGGACTAAGGTCTTGTTTATGTTAATAAACATGAACACAAATTTAGGATTAAGATTTTAGCCTACGTTTATAATAAAGGCACCATGATTATAAGAAAAATTAGACCATGCTAATATAAAAGGGAATAAAGGGGGATCATGATATAAAGGGTGACAAGCATATAATTTTTAAACTAATGTTTGGTTGTATTGAAAAACACGACTAAGCCTTAGTATAAAATTTTAACCAAGTTTATGGCATTTTTAAAGTGTTCTTACATAATCTATTCTTGCCAATTTTGAATTTGAATCAAGGGGTCTAAGTTAGGGGTTTTTTACCAAGGGTTTTAGGATGATCAAAATGAAATAAATCTTGGAATTTCATATACCAAAGACTAGTAAAAGTTAAATTTAAGATTGAACCATAAAATCAAGGTACAACCTATTCAAGAAGTGTTTCATCAAACCTATAACTTGAAACATGAAGACCAAACATTAGAAAAATTAGATAAGGTCAAACCAGATCCATGAAAAAATAATCCAACAAATTCAAGGTATGGATGATATTCAAATACAAATAATGTGTAAACATGTTAATGACACTTTGATCAAGTCAGTTTTCAATTTTAAGGTACAAATCTGCACAATTTATCATAAGGGTCTCCATTTTTTAGAAATGGGGGTATGTTGACCTCAATACCCATATGTCTCAAAAAATTCATCCAATCCTTGAATTAAATGTGGCATAAATATAATATATTTGAGATTCATATAGGGAGAATATTTACAAGTGGAAGAATATTGCACACCATAATTGACACCTACTTGACAAAATGGCATGTAGAAACTATTATCACCAAAAAATTTACCCCTAAGGAGGATGGTCAATATTACTTAATTAATTTGATACATGGGAAGAATCCTAGATTTTGGGTGACCTAAAAAGTAGATTGAACTTTTAGATAATGACTAGTTCCCTTTGATGTAACACCTAGAAACACTATTACTACTTTGATTATAATGGAAAGGGTTAGAGATGATTGAATACAACCAAACTAAGGAGGTGATGTAACAAAATAATAAACCATTAATAATGATTTATATGTGCACATCAATCATGACACTAGTCTGAGTATACACTACTTATAATCTAAATCTCCTACATTAGTATTTCAATGTGAAGGTTGTGATAGATGATTAGGATAGGGTAACTAAGCAAGAGGTCTACGATGACACTAATGAGTAGATAACCACACTAAACCCTTAAAACTCACTTAAAAACTTCACATGACCTAAAATAGAAGCTTTCTAACTACATATAGGTGATAGAATAGGAAAATATGCCAAGGTAGACTAAATAAATTGGTTAACAGGATAAACTATCCATACATACACACTAAGTACAATCATAGGAGGAGGTAAAACTAGTAGTCAAAAATGATCAAAGGCATAAAAATGAGTAGTGATTAATCATAATTAGGTGGAGGATCCCCTAGAAATCTAAACATGGTGTATATATAGAAGACAATGAGAGAGAGTTATTAATATACAATTGGAGAGACTTATGCCAAGTATCCCCTCATGAAGGAATAAGTTACCAACAAGCATTTTTCATGTGGGAAGTTATGGAGTCAGTCATCAAAAGGTGTATACTTTAAATGATATTTTATTCATTGGTAGTGACATAGAGTAACTCTTGACCTTTTTGATGACTCATCCACCTCATTATGTAACTACCTATTATTGTTTCTAGGAGTGATAAGTGGTATATTTGATCATCAAGCTCACCTTAAAATGCTCTTTTCCTTGTTATTTAAAACTTGAACCTATTGAAGAGTATTTTATACTAGTATTTTAGTGAACATCACACCCACTCAGGTGTCATGAAACCCATTAATTACACTACACCTCTCTCCCATGTCTTTTCAAGTATATATTAATATATCATGCTCAAGCCTGCTTCTAGTCACCTGATCTAACTTACTCATGATATATTAAATATCCAAAGCGTATCAAATAGTGATATTAGTGGTGTTACAATGGATATCAATCTATCCATAGTCTTTCATGGGTTTGCAATTAGGCTTCTCTCATGCCAATAAGAGAGCTTTAGTCATCTTAACTTGTCTCAAGGACTTAGAACCTATTATATCCTAACATATACTTCTAGAGAAACATATATAAGACTCTTATACCTATGTCCGTTCTCCACATGTATCTTAAATTGATATTTGTGCTTTCATTTAGCCAAATATTTTCACAAAAGTCAGATACTATACCTTTTAAGCCACTTTTGTACACTCTATACTTGGGATGTGTTATAAATCTACCTCATTAAGGGCCTAAGATAAGCATAGAAGATATTCAATTAATTTCAATGTAAATCTCTCCCATTTGAGGCACTTATAGGATCCATTTCTCCCATTGGGTCATTATGAGGGTTGTAAGTAGCATGGTTTCTTAACAATTATTTTAGCATATAAGGCTTGAATCCTAAAATTAATACTAGATGATGGAATTAGCAAGACCTCCCAAACATATTTAATTGCCAATTGGCCCCATTGAAGACCTCATAAAATCTTTGAGCTTTAAAAAGTGGTTTTTCAGGATCTTTATAAGGTAATAAGGTATTTTGAATGGTTTATCTTCTAACTGATTGTTCATATAGGTTAGAGAACTAATAAATAAATTGATGATAGGATTTTTGAGTAGGAAACCCCTATTACCATCTCTAATTTCCATTTTATACCATGTATATCCTCCATGAAATTATTAATATTAGAGTTAGTTATCATGTTTTCTACATTCTATAGATAGTTTTTGTCTATTTCTTAGTTTGTCATTTTGTGGATTTAACTCACATTGGTTAGTTTGACTTACTTCTTGTTTGGCCTTGCCTATATATACAAGGATTCTCATTTATAACTTATTAAAGTTATTTAATGGATATTATATGATATTTCCTTTATATTTGCATATCATATTATAATCTATCACAACTATTATTGTGATGCTTTTGTTGTTAATGCTCATATCTTGGGTTTGGAATAATCTTGTTGATGTTTCTTTCATGGTATTAGAGATAAATGTGTTGTAGCCATCCATTTATGATATTTTTACCACAAGTGTTTGTCCATTTATCAAAATTTCTTCTTGGTGTAGTGGAGATATATTGTATGGATCCTTGATATTTTATTTGGCCATTGACATTTTTTTGGAGAAATTGCACATAGTTTTTGCAGAAAATTGTGGCTCTCTTGCAGATCATTTTTCTCCTCACATAGGTGTTTGATTCAAAAAATTATTTCACTATTGGAAATAGAACTTAGATAGATATCCACAAAGTGTTCATAATAAGGATTCTGAGTAGTATAAAAAGAGATATGTGGATTTGAGGTTGACCCTATGAATCTAATTTTTTTGTGATTTTTTATGCGTGATAAAAAAAAATTAGATCTTGTATTTAAAGTGAAAAATCAACATGATAGTTTGATATATATGGAATATTTTCATTTTCATTTATTGAAATAATAATTTAAATTTATTTTTTAAAATTTGGTATAAATAATTTAATTTTTTTCCAAGCATTTAATTTTTGTTCAATGTTTATTTATTTGACCCATTTTAATGATGGGAAACTTGTAAAAACTATAACTTTTAAATCGTGACTCTAAATCAAGTACTGATTTTTAAAAAAGTCTATGTTTATTGATTATCCATATATTAGTTTCATTTATATTATAAAAAAATTAAACTATAAAGTGCCAAATTTGGGGGGCTTACACTTTTTTGGGGTGTTAATGTTTTTTGTCAAGAGACATTAAATTGTCATGGGGGGGTTTGTCTTTTTGAGAGGGTTATTATTCTTATTGACTTACTCCTTATTTTTTTAGAAATGGATTATTTATTATTTTATCCCTTCAGCACCTGTAACTATATGATTTTAAAGATCAAAATGTAAATATGATTACAACTAAAAGTTGTGTGGAGTGTTATACTTGGAAATAATCCCCGCTTTAGAGATAGGGAAGTTCTTGATGTATTGCATCCATGAAAGATTAGGCTTTTTGTTTGATTCACCTCCATGTTTTAGATAGTTTAAAGTGATATGTCACATGTGCCACATAACTAAAGGATATTTTGGGATGTTATTGTAGGATTATTTGAGAATGATATTGAGTCTTCTAGGTCTTTTTCACCCTCTTTTACTCCACCTCCTTATGTTTCACTTCCTTCTCCTCCCATTATCAAGGATTTATTTTTTGATGATGAAACTCATGTTTTTTAATATATGATTCTTGATAGTGACATGGGTGAGGTACTATTAGCACTTCCTTCTTTTCCTCCTAGTGGGGATTCACTCTTTACTAGTGACATGAATTAGGATTCTTCTTCATTTTGTGAGGACATACTTCTTTATGGTGACCTAGATGAGGCATTATTACCTCCTACAACTCTCACTATTAAACCTTATTTAGTTGTTAGTGATTACATATCTTTTGATGATGGTTTTCTTGAGGAACATATTACTCCTCATTTAGTTTATACTCCTAATAATTTCATTAATCGATAGGACATGATTCTTGAGGATGTGGCACCTTCACCATCACTTTTGGAGATAATGGATGAGACACCATCATGACTTCTTAAGGATGAATTTTATTGTGCCATAGTTGTTATTATTTCATCACCTACTCCTCTTTTTTGTGATGATATGTTTTTTGACAAAGGTTTTCATGAGGAACCTATTATTGTTGCACATTTTGATTTGGAGCTTGTTCACACTCCTGATACTACATTTTTTACTTGTTACACTTTGGATCTACCTATTTATGTGCTTGGTTCTTTTTAAAAACATAATATTGGATTTGGATCTTGCATACTTCACTTTATGGGCTACACTCATGGATGTCTTGCCAGACTCTTACATAGTATTTTATCTCCTATTGGCATCAATATTTCTATAGGTGATGTGTCTTTGGGACATATTATTTTTAGAGCTTAGGAGGAAGGTACATAATGGGAAGAATAATTTATTTTTGTTACTATATCACCACCTATGTAGATGGTTCCTTACATCCTTTCCATTCACATAAGATATATAGTACTTATCTTCATTTGGGGTGAAGGAAATTATCCTTTGGGGGATTCAACATAAATTCCTTCCTTCCTTTTCTTATTTTATATCATTTTTGGGGGTAGTTTTATTCCTACTAATTTTCTTACTTTCTCCATTTCATAGATATATATTGTACATGAGTACCTAATCAGACCTTGTTATTGAGACTCATTATGGATATGGCACTTTGTTTTTGGATATTTGTATCCCCTAGCTTCACTTTAGGGGGGGTGTCATAGTTGGTTCTCATGTTTTATAGGTTATATAGATAGTTTCTATTGATTTCCTAGTTTGTCATTTTATGGATTTATTCTACATTGGTTAGTTTGACTTACTTCTTGTTTGTCCTTACCTATATATGCAGGGCTTCTCATTTGTAACATATAGAAGATATTTTATGGATATTATATGATATTGTATTTGTCTTTGTATATCATCTTTGTAGCTCTTACAACTATTATTGTGATGCTTTTGATGTTAATGCTTCAGATATTGCACTTGGAATGATCTTTTTGATGTTCCTTTCACTAAGCATCAAAATTTAGTCTCTCATGTAAGTAGACTAACCATGAAGATTGAGAAAGGTCTTTTAGGCCCTAAGAGCCTCAAAAATTCATTTAATTGGCTATAATGGTTTCTAATGACTTAGGTACACCCATACCATGTCTCTTAACATTTTCCCAAAGGTACTTACTCTCCAATTGTCCTTAGGAGTGACATACTTATACCTAAATATTATAGGTGGATTAGTGTTTTGATCTTAATTGTCTTGCTTTGGTCACTTATTCATCTATCTTATGAGTTTGAAACTTATGAGATTATATACCTAGGTTCTATAAATATGTTGATTGCACCAAATATTTTATAGTGGATTTTAATGCTTTATTTGATAAACATAATAGAGGAGAAAATATGTTGAATTTGTTTCAACACAAACTTATTTAAGTGGAAATTAGAGGTAGTATTTTAGCTATTTTTTAGAAAAGGGAAAAAGATCTTTATTTCAAAAAATATTTTCAAGAGGGTAAAATACCACATATAGTTTATTAAAAATGAAATAAAGAGAAAAATATTCCACAAATAATCAAATAACTTACACACATAGAGAGATATCTCAAGACAAGAAAGGAAAATCTTCAAATTTTATTTCTCTCTAAAGATTACAGCTTGTAGTAAATACATTCACAATGTAAAAAATATAACTAGTAGCAAAAAGATAGATTAGGCCATGGTGTCTACCCATTTTTATACAAAATATGTCATAGAAGATATGTAGTTGTTGAAACTCAAATGCCTAGTAAATAAGATCTTGTAGATCTAAAAACCATCATGCAAGAGAGGTGAACTCTTTCATTTCTCACATTTTTGAACTTGTGGAATGTCTAGAACATGGTTTGCATGAGCTAGACATGATCATATGCATATCATGGAATGGTATGGCATGGCTAGAATTAAATAACTCCATGCAAATCTTCCTTATCTAATAGTGGCTAAAAATAGCCTCCTCATGGAAAAAAAGGTGCCAAAAATATAAATTGTCTTTAAAAATAAAAGATAAGATTTAAAAAAATTCCAAGTGTCTTTTCATGCAAACCCTAGTGTGCAAAACCTCAAGTGACACTTTTATAACTTCTTAAGTCCATCACTTTTGCCAAAATTAACCATGTAATTTAGACTTCATGATTTTTCACCTTTATAACAATTCACATTAATCAAAATGGAAAGTGTAATTTGCACTTGTGCTTTTTATAACTTTCACATTATCAAAACATATAAAGTGTTAAAAATATGTCTTTCTCCTTCTCAAAATATGCCTATAAATTCTCTATATATTCATCAAAGGCTTTGAAAGTATCTTGAATTCACACTGCATCTAGCATGTAAGAATAGATGTTGGCCTCTACACAATCTACCAAGACATTAAACATTTCTATTCTAAAGGTTCTTATGACCTATATTTCAGTCCTCATCTAATCAATTTCTTTCTCATACTTAATGAACCTATATATGGAACTTATGACAAATACTATGTCCTTTACATAATCCTTCTCAACTATTGCTTTGAAATTATTCTAAACTTATTTTTCTTGAAGGATATTATGACATCATCTACTGGTCAGCATGATATTAAATTCATCATGTCATCAATATCATATAATACATAAATTTACTTATCATCAGCCTCCTTTTCTCATTCCATAGATTCTATCAATACTCTTATCCAAAATTAAGAAGCCATATGTAGTTCCTCATGCTTAGCATCATTCTTTAATATATTCTCAATGATAAGAGAATTCATATGAATTAATTTTATGACTATTAATTTAGGATAATACATTTTTAAGATCTAAATTATCCTTCATATCTATTGATATACTCCTTCAAAATTTATTTCCTCTCTATAATGGCTCCATAATGATCCATCATTTCTACAATAACTCTATTACCTTTAATGATTAGTTCTGTAGACCATTCTTTTATATCCCTTCACATGTGAGCAATCTCTCATATAAAATAAATTTTATCTTGATATAGATTTATTTGATACAATACCAATAGTTTTTATGATGTTTCACTAGGCTTTATGAATTAATTTAGTGTTTTGATCAAATGATTTAACTTTATTTTTATCTCATGCCTAGTGTCTTTATCATGATCAGTTATCTAAAAGAGAGAATTGATACCTATTGTCACATCATGATTGAGTCCCTCTCTTATTTATCGACCAAGATGTATATTATAAACATGATAATATTCTGCCACAAGATCATTTTTTGATGTGTCTAGTGGGGGAACCACATTTTCAACCTATCTCTGTCCCTTATCATCTTTGAATGTCCTTGAGAGGGTCCTATGAGTGGATTTTTATTTCTTCTTGACTTCTGACATGCTGAAGTCTAAAGTGTTGGGATCAATCATTATTTTTTGCTTGTTACTAATTTATTGTGATAAATAATTTGGGGTATCCTTTTACTGATTTGACACTATCACCAAATAATTTATAGCTAATGTAGTTGCACTAGCTGATAATGCGACTAATGAGACTCCTAGGAAAATGATACCATTTGTTGTTTAGGAGGTGCCTATGAATATCCAATCTCATTAATCTATGTCACTCCAATCTCTATTAATGGTATAGTTGAAATAGTGGAAATGGGGTGAGTGGAGGAAATGAAAGCAATTATGCCTATTATGGGAGTGGAAAATGGAACATACACAAGAGTTGTGAATTTAGGATCTAGTGGAATGGTGGAATCCAAAGCGCTGAATTTGTTTATTAAGTGTGTAGGATCAGTCATGGTTGGTGATGTGAAAATAGTGGGTTGAGATGAAGGGGAGATAGTACTTATCCTATGGGTTGGGTGGCCTACATAACTATAGTCAAGGTGAATGATTTCATGGAAATGTATTATTGGGTGGCATTAGGAATTAATGGTTATGAAATGGAAGGAATTATAATTGGAATGGAAAATAGGAGTGGATCAAATGGGGAATTTGAAATGGGTGGAAGGGAAAGTGGAGTGAAAACTTGAGCTTCCATTATGCGGGGACCCTAAGTGTCCAATTAACTTATTTATGTTGATTAAACTTTGATTATTGATGTGGGTAGAGTGGTAGGTGAAGTGGGGACAAGTGGAGGGGTTGATACTAGAGGTGGAGGCACTAAAACTTTTGGAACAATGCAGAACTAAGATACTTGAGGAGTGGAGATATCTTATGGATGTGTTGATAAATATTATACAATATGGGTAGGAAAAGGGGGAGTAGTGGAAATAAGATTCAAGGCTATGGGATATGAAACTATGGATCCCTGTGTTACTACTATTGTATCTTATAATGAAAGATGAATTGGTTCCTCTATAGCTCCTCCTTATCTACTTGATTCTCCTTTCCTTACCTTTGTCCTTATTTTCCTCTTCTTATTATGTTCCTCCAATGGTTCATCAGGGCCATCCTATGATGGAAAAATACCTTCTACTTTGAGCTTTGAAAGATTCTCTTTAACCCCTATTGTCACCCTTTTGATCTGTACAAAATTAATTCTCAGCCAATTAATTGTTTTGTTGATTAAAATAGATATTCTATAAAACAAAGAGAAATATTCTAGTCTAGCAATGATTTTTATAAGGTATATTAGGTCTAACCTAGATTTTTCATCCACCAAGTCATTAGGGACTGATGCTCGATCATAGTCTTTTATTTATTTTAGGGACATCCTAGAATAGTCCCTCATTATAACCATCTCTTCATCATCATAATCTCCCAAAAATCCTCATAATACGACACATATTCATATGTTTCTAGTTCAGTGTAGTAGTGACCTTACTGTATAAATTGAAATAAGGTTTGCACTTTAGAGTTCTCAATGTTACTTGGCACATCTCTACCTTTATAGGTATGACCTTCAGGAGGGATTGGCATTTGTGATATCTAATGGAAATAGGGAAACCTATCCCTTCCTTGTGTCTATCATAGTAGATCTTATGTATCTATAAAAGTTGCCAAACCAACTTTAATAATGCCCATCTATCACTCACATACTAGGGAAGTGTGTAAGGATAACCATTGAATCCAGCTAACCTGATGTAGGAGTAGGTGAGAAATTGTATGAAGAATAAACCCCATTTGGTGATCTCATCTTTTGATGCTTACAAGAACCTGTTGATGGTGAAAAATGTCACACTAATGAATCAACCCATTCACCTACATGAAGGTCAAGATGGAATCATACCAGTTTAATCATAGGGGACCTATGGCTACAAAATAGTCCTAAGGCATGTAAAAAGTTTTTTTTAAGTTTTGGGGATTTGATATGTTTAATAATAAACCTAAGTCATGTGTATAAACATTTAATAAAATGATCAAACACAAAATGAAAATTAGTTATTCAAAAAGATTACTCATAAACAATATTTTGATCTAAGAAGCTAATCATTCCTTTAATATCATATAATTCAATCTCAAATCTATTATAAATTCTCATCTAACCTATCTCATAGAATAAAGTCTATGAATTAGACAATCTCTTGAAGGACATAATATTCAAATTGCTAAAAGGTATATCTTATGTCCATGCTCATAAATGATCATCAAAGATAGTAAATAAGAAAGCATAAAATATCAATATTTATTGGCAACCTAAAGAAATAATAACAAACAACAATGATAACCAAAGGAAAAGCACTGAAAAAAAGACAAACACTAAGAGAATAGAAACCAGAAGCAACAAAAAAGAGCAGCAAATGAAGGCAAAACACCTTGTTTCTATTATGGATATACCTAGAAAAAGAGATGGGTAGAGTTCAAAATCGAAACCGGATATTGGCTATCCAGACAAGCCTGGAGAAGACCCATAAGGAAAATCAGAGAGCTAGAAAGCAAGCAAAATATCGCTGATGGAAGGCAGGCAACAATTCTGGATTTTACCCCTAAAAAAAGCTATTAGTCATTATTTGGAAATGAGGGGGCTGAATGTATAATGAACATAGATGTAATCTCTGAATTACCTTAGGATGTTGCTACTTCTAGTAGGTTTCAGGAATGTCTTTCCTGGCTGTTAACGCTTATCTTTCTTAATTCTGTAATAAGGTTTCAGGGCCTCTTCAAAACCTGCTTTTACCATAATCTAAAACAAACAACAATGATAACTAAGAAATTAAACTAATAACTTACACTAAAATAAATAAATCCAATCTAAACTAAAAAATAAAATAATATAATACTAACTAAACTAATAAAAATTAACTAATACTAACACTAATACAAACTAAATAAAGAAAAATAGAAATAAAAAATAAATTAGTGAAGAAAGTAAACTATATTTAACAAAAACTAAACTAGAAATCAAAATCAAATAAATAAAATATATAATAAAATAAAAAACTTGTGTCTTAATAAATAAGAGTCATCTTAGCAAATCAGATCAATTTTATTTGAGAATTCAACATCTTTCATAAAAAAAATATTCAAAAGATAACTTTTACAATCAATTAGATCAATAACCTATTATAAAGTGATGTTTTCATCATTATTCAAACTAAATACTCAGATTCTGTGCATAAGACTACAAGTTGCAATCATCAAAAGATATTAAAGTTGACAATCTTTAGATAATCAGTTATAAATGATAATATAAAATGGATATAACTGCATTATCTAAGCAATATACTCTACTGTCAGAGAAATTAACATTGGCCTATCTGCAAAATTCATGTTATCTCTGAGAAATTGCATGAGAGAGAGAGAGAGAGAGAGAGAGAGAGAGAGAGGTAAATGATTAAATTCATAGACATAAGTATTCAATAATTGTGTTTTTCCTCCTCTTCAAATGAATCCTTGATCTCTTTTTAAACCTACAAAGTTGGTTGAAGAAGAAGTTATAATTAACTTTAATTAGTTATTTATCAAATTTATTAATTAGTTTCAAAAGTTAATTAATTTATTAGTTACAAATTAAAATTATTTAATACTTTTAAAATTTATTAAGAGATCAAATATTTGAATTTAGACTACCTATTTCTAATAGGTGTGGACCCTTTTAGTCAACTAAGAATATTTTAGAACATCAATTAATCAATAAATAATCAAGTAACATATCATATTAAATAAAATTCAATTTTACATTAATTCCATTTTTCATTTTAATTTACTCAATAGCATATCTATATGTATGTATATAATCAATTTACTACCAAACAATTTATTAAATCTCCAAAGACTTGTTTAACTATTCTTTATTCCATGTGCAACACTAGGCTTTAGAAAACAAGTATTTTTGCAAAATACCTTGATAGTACTACTATTTTGACTATATCACATGAAATATGAACCCAAACTCTCCATGAAACCACTTTCAATTTTCTAAAAATAATAATTTTACTATGTTTTCTAGTCATCTTAAATTTGACATTTAAATGACCGTCAAATTGCATAATTTCTAGTTTGTGGTGACAGTCATTTGGTCGTCAAATTGAACATCATGAAAATTCTTTTAGGTGATGATTTTACAAATTTTGTATAGAAGAAGGAAATTTAACCAATTTTCAAAAACAAATGAAAACCCATTACTTATCTCCCTTTTACTATTATGATTCCACTTTCTGAATAACTAAAAAACTCTAGTCTTCATAATTTTTCCATATTCTCTTCTTCTATTCATTTATTTGCTGATAGAATATTCCCATTAATCAAATTAGATAATGCAAAGCTACAAATATTCAATAAATATATCTATAATTATCTGAATTAGGACTTAGGAGAAAAATTGGAGAGTTTTGACATATTTCAAAGAATACATAAGAAAGAAACCCTTCAAAACAATATGCAAAAGTATTCCTAAAACCAATAATCCAAAATAATTTCAACCTTAAACATCTATTCCCAAATTGAAAATCTCAACAAAAATTTGTTTGAGGCTATGCATTTCTCAAATACATAAAAAACACATAGAAGTTTGTCACTATATGTTGAAAGATAAGATATTAACTTAATCCATCATTACACTTCAACTAGACATGATTCATTTTCATGCATGGGAATAATAAAAGAAAACTAAAAACTTGCCACTTTTCTTTCTTCCCACTATACATACAAAACATTCACAACTTGACAATATCTCAAAAATTCTAAAATATACTTTTAAAAAAATCAACAAAAACTTCTCAAATCTATTTCCATGCAAAAGATATTTATTAAAATTTCTCATACCACAACACTTTAAAAAATAACTCAGATTTTTCAAAAATAGTCACCATATCTCTTCAAATAATTTCATGTAGATGAACTCATAAACTTTCCACACTATAGTTCACCTTTTCTTCATATAAAATCATATAATAAATACTAAGAACTCATAATCACACTCATGTAGATTTGAATAGACAATTATTTCACTAAAAACTATAATTTTTTTGATAAAACACCATGATATTTTCTAAAGAATCTAACCAAGATTTATATCAACATACCAAGTAACACAAAAAATTTTTCTAGGATAATATGCTTTACCAAAAACCTTACTCTGTAACTCAAATGTTATTTGGATAAATCTCCATTTTTTCAACAAAGCTTGCAACTATGAATAATAACCAAGAAAATTAGAGCCTTATATTTGCCAACTTACATTTGTAAATAACCAAGTGATGTGTTAAGTTTGCATAGGTTTATATTTATTAACTATATGCTTAGTAGTCCTTCCAAGCAACTTATCAGCATCAAGAAAGTTAGCCACACCTACCTCTTTACACTATAGCATCATCTAATTATCATGCTTCGAAGAAAATACCATTTCACATTAATTCCCTTACCACCAAATCTTCTTGCCAATCTTAAAACTTTGAGGCCATATCTTTTCATTTAATATTCATGCCAACTCAATGTCAATTGAATATGCCATGAAAACATTAAATAGGCTACCAACTCACCATGTTAATATCTCAAAATATGAATTTATATTACCATCCATATTTTCCCCTTTGAAAACATCATATACCTTAATACCTAGGCTAAACTATTCCAAAATTTTGAAATTTCATTTTATAAACTTAGGTTTAAAACTTTAAAATCACTATGGCCTGATAAAATCATAACCATTATTTCCAAACTTTAGAATAATTACTTTAGGTTAGTATCCTCATGAGTCATATCATTTTAGAATCTTAAGCTAGACAATATTTGACTTGGTATTAATTATTTAGAATTTATAATCCTTAATAAAGCAACTTATTCAAATCTCAAATCAATTCAAGTCATACCAATACTTTTTTTTTAAATGTTCCTGATATTATGACTAAATTTTGTTAGGTTGTGGAGCTAAAAGCTTCAACTGATGCAGACATGGAGGAGCTGCTGAGTGTCATAGTCACCGGCATTGGTTAGGCTGACTGACGTCGGTCATGGGTGAACAGGAAGGCAACTGACATCAGCAGAATTTAGCTGATGTAGGTCATCTCCAAGTAGACAGGGACCGACATCAGTCACCTATGCGGTTCTAGAACTATTCGTTGCATGAACAATTAGTTTGTTGAACCAATTGTTTACATGTAAAAGGCTATTTTTGGTCTTGAGTTGCATGTCTAATTATTGTAAATTAGAATTCTATGTTATTGTTTAGTGTGGGATCTATTTATAGACCCATTGGCATGTATTGTAATATGAGCAAAAAGAGGAAGGCAAGGTAGTTCCTTCTAATTATAAGAACAAGGTGATATGCAGGTTGTTGCAAGATCAAGGAGAAATTCTACATGTGTAAGTAAAATCATTTGAATTATAGGTTGTTGTAAGTTCATGGAGAAGATCTACATGGTAAGTAAGATCATTTGAGTTTCAGGTTGTTGCAAGTTCATGGGAGATTTTGAGTACTTGTGTATTGACAGGGTTATTACTGACTGGTTAGAGGTGAACACCAACTCTGTGTTTGAGTTGTGTGTTGGGACCATTTTTGGTAGGAGAGTGAACTCTTGATTGAGAATTACTGGGAGCCCTTGAGGTGTGGGAAGCCTCACAGAGGTGGAAGAAGAAGTGGCATCTTCTTTATTGTATTTTCTTTCTGGATGAGTATTAATACAAGATTGTGTATTGTCTCTCATATTCTGTGTTATTTGTGAATTCTAATTACTTATTCATTCTGGTATAATTCTGTGTTTAGTTGATAAGACAAGGTAATCATATGTGCTCTTATTGAGGAGCAAGATCCTGCCAAGTGGAATCAGAGCTATTGTTGTTCTTGATTCCCCATCAACTGGTATCAAAGCTTTTGATTGGGTTACTAACAGGTGTTTCAAATTTGGTTAGTGTGTGTTGATTATAGGTTACTCATAGGGGTTTCTGTTTGAGTGGGAGTATAGCAATGATAGAAGAAAGTAAGCTACAAATATAAAAGTTTAATGGCAAGAACTATCAATTATGGAGAATGCAAATAGAAGATTATTTGTATCAGAAAGATTTGTACTTACCATTGGGTGGGGTTGCATGCAAGCCCATGGATATGAAGGATGAAGAATGGGAGGTTCTTGATCGGAAGGCTCTGGGATCTATAAGGTTGAGCCTTGCATCATCTATGATTTCCAACTTATCTCAAGCTAAGACAATGGTAGAGTTGATGGAATCTTTGGCAAATTTATATGAAAAACCCTCAGCTTCGAATAAGGTATTTTTTATGAAGCAATTATTTAATTTGCAAATGTTAGATGGTGGATCTGTACATAGTCATCTTAGTGATTTCCATGGTTTGGTAAAACAGTTAAATTTAGTCAATAATATTTTTGATGATGAAATTAAGGCTCTCTTAATCTTATGCTCATTACCTAAAAGTTGGGAGAGTTTGGTAATGGCAGTTAGTAATACTGCGTCTGCTTTAAAAATCTTAAAAGTGGATGATGTTGTGAGTGTAATCTTGAATGAAGAAATTCATAGGAAAAGCACAAGTGAATCATCAAGAAATGCTTTGAGTGTGGAAAGCAGTGGAAGGCAAAGAGAGAAGATAAAGCATGGGAGATCAAGGTCCAAGATAGGCAGGAGATCCAAGTCCAGGTATGGCAGAATAACCTGTTGGAAATGTGGAAAGCAAGGGCACTTAAAGAGAGATTGTTGGGTGAATGAAGATCAGCATAAAGGACATGAAGAAGTAGATGTTGTAGATTATGTTGCACAGGATGCTCTGGTATGTTCTTTGGATAAAGTAGAATCTTGGGTTTTAGATTATGGTGCCTCTTTTCATGCATCCCCAAATAGGGAATTTTTTCATGAATATGTCCAGGGAGACTTTGGAGAAATTTATTTAGGGGATGGTAAGCCTTGTCAGATGGTTGGCAAAGGGAAAGTGAAGCTGAAATTGTAGATAGGGAACACATGGGTGTTGAAGGAGGTCATGCATATCCCAATCCTGAAGCAAAATTTGATTTCTATTGGAAAGTTGGGTGATGAGGGTTACACAGTAACTCTCATAGCGGACTCATGGAAGGTTACCAAGGGTGCACTTGTTGTAGCAAGAGGTAAGAAAGTAGGTATGCTTTATCTATCTACTTGTATTACTGATTCTCCTTCTGATTTATCTACTTCAATTGTAGATTCAAAGATGTGGCTTAATAGGCTTGGTCACATGAATAAGAAGGGGATGCATGTTCTTGAGTCAAAGGGTATGCTTTCATATTTGAAAAGCATGGATCGAGATTTCTATAAGCAAAGGAAGAAAGTGATGTTTCTTGAGGAATCCAATGTTCGTGACAAGAATAAGAAGCCTTGGTTTTCAAGGAGAAGATGACAGACAGAGATCAATGTAAGGGGCTAAGGAATTTTGAGTAGAGCAAGGTTGATATGGACAAGGTTTTAATCCAAAAGGAGCTCACGAGTAAAGGTCATTGCTCACAAGTAAAACACAGAGACTGACATCGGTTAGAAAACTAGCATCAGCATCTAGACAGGGACTGACATCAGCTATGTGCAGCCTAATGTCAGTGACTCTAGATAGATAAAAATTGGTGTCAATTAGGGAAAACTGATGTCGGTGATGAGGCAGTCACATGAAACTGACATCGGTCGGGTGCAGACTGAGATGTGACTGGCATCAGTCACTGAGACAAATTTTGGGTGGACAGCAAGCTATCAAGGAGTCTCAAGCACCCATATGGAGGACTTAAAGGGTAAGTAAGCCTCAAATTCATCATTTCCCTTCTTTACACTACTTGTTGCTCACTGATGGTCAAGAACTAGGAAGTTATTAAAGAAGTAGAGCAGGTAGATGTAGGAAATAGTGGGAGCTTGGCATGGATCAAGGATGTGATTCCTTAGAGAAGAACAAAATGGGAGTTTTTGGGTGGAGTTGCCAGCTAAAAGAAAGGACTGAGAGACAAATGGATGTTCAGGATAAAGAAGAGTGGGAATGTACACGTGAGACAAAAGGCTAGGGTATATGGTCTTGAGTAAGTTGCAGGACAATGGAGGTTTGACCATTGTGTTTCTCTTTACCAGGTTGGATAATATTAGCTACATTATCCTATTACTATATTGTGTGCTTGTTATAGGGTTACACATATAGGGAGTTGCTGAATTAAAGGTAAAGCTAGTTTAGAGGTGTGTCATGAGGAATCTGGAAGTAGCAAGATTCTTTGGCATGAGTGTGTTCTAGAGACATGGAAGGTCACAGGTTGATTTTGTCTCCAGATGATTGTGTGAAACTGGTTAGCACACCGATGGTTAGACAGTTCTATGAACAGTGTCTTGATTCACATAATGAGGCTAAGTGCATGGTATGTACTAGACTTGAGATTTCCCAAGTAGTGGGAGCTGTCACAAGTTTGGAGCCAATCCAGGAAAGAAGCACTGGAGGGTAGTTCAGTGGATTCTTAGAGGGACCAATATCAGGTGCACATGCTATGCCAGGTCAAGTTATTTTCTACATTGGTTTGTAGATGCAGATGTGGCAGGTGATTTGGATGACAGGGGGTGCACCACAGGATTTGTGGTGATTGGTCTTCAAGAGTGATCTTGAAGAGGGATACAAAGCTAGGGAACAAACTAGATGGTGTACAGGTATAGGTACAATTGCAGTTGTTTATCTCCAAGTGGGAGATTGTTAGGTTGTAGAGCTAAAAGCTTCAATTGATGTAGACATGGAGGAGTTTCTGAGTGTCATAGTCACCGGCATCAGTTAGGCCAACTAATGTCGGTCATGGGTGAACAGGAAGGCAACCGACATTGATAGAAGTCAATTGATGTCAGTCATCTCCAAGCAGACAAGGACCGACATCGATTGCCTATGTGGTTCCAGAACTATTCGTTGTACGAACAGTTAGTTCATTAAATCGATTGTTTGCATGTAAAAGGCTATTTTTGGTCTTGAGTTGTGTCTAATTATTGTAAATTATAATTCTAAGTTATTGTTTAGTGTGGGATCTATTTATAGACCCATTAGCAAGTATTGTAATATGATCAAAAAGAGGAAGGCAAGGTAGTTCCTTCTAATTGTAAGAATAGGGTGATCTGCAGGTTATTGCAAGATCAAGGAGAAGTTTTACATGTGTAAGTAAGATCATTTGAATTGCAGGTTGTTGCAAGTTCATGGAGAAGATCTACATGGTAAGTAATATCATTTGAGTTACAGGTTGTTTCAAGTTCATGGGAGATCTACTTGAAGTATTTTGAGTACTTGTGTACTGGTAGGGTTATTACTGACTGGTTGGAGGTGAACACCAACTCTGTGTTTGAGTTGTGTGTTGGGACCATTTTTGGTAGGAGAATGAACTCTTGATTGAGAATTATTGGGAACCTTGAGGTGTGGGAAGCCTCATAGAGGTGGAAGAATAAGTGTCATCTTCTTTATTGTGTTTTCTTTCTGGATGAGTATTGATACAAGATTGTGTATTGTCTCTCATATTCTGTGCTATTTGTGAATTCTAGTTCCTTGTTCATTTTGGTATAATTCCATGTTTAGTTGATAATACAAGGTAATCATATGTGCTCTTATTGAGGATCAAGATCCTGACAAGTGGAATCAGAGCTATTGTTGTTCTTGATTCCCCATCAAATTTTGCCTGATTCAAGTCCACATATTAAACTTAGAATTCATGTAATTTTCAAAGATAGAGTTCATAATCAAATGAAATGATTCATTTGAACATAAAATATAGTGTTTTCTCAAACTATAAAATAATGAATGATATATCTATATTTTTGGCATTGAAAAAAAGAAATGAGAAAAGAATCATTATAATTAATTTATTAACCCTTCCTATCTAGTCTAAAATAAGCTTAATATTGCCAATAAAAATGAAAATAGGAACAATAGTCACAACAATCTATTCACATAGTCAAATGAAAACTAATCTAAAATTTATATCATACTCAACTAAAATTCAATATATCTGCATCATCACCATAATCATATAATGTTTTCAATCATCAAAAACATCCCTATTTCAACTGAAGATGCTATCTTATAATCTGACCGTGAACTGATCACAAACCTTGGTCATGATAAATATGTATGCATATTTTATTCATTTATCCACAAATTCTTTTTGAAACCACTATAATACAAACATGAATTCATAAATACAATAATTACCAAATTATTAAATTGAAATCATGAATATTCATAAATAACATTAATTGACTTAAGGTCCCCAATTGCAATTTTAAATTTTTATGACTAAGTCATCAATATGGTAGAGTATAAGTGATACCATATTATTTCAAAAAAAATTGGGTGGGGGTTGTAAAAATTAGACATAATTCTAGAAACCCTCCTAGCCCATTTCAATTATGAAATTGGGTATCAATCAAATTTATTATTATAAGGACATTAACTTAGGAGTGTGATGTAGGTAAATCATTTCTCAAGCAGCTATGTGTGAACCCATTTAATAATGAATTCTGATAGGGGATGGTATGTTCAACTAGCATGGCACGAAGAAAGGGAATAATATAACAAGGGAGTTCAGGCTAGATGCACAAATAAATGTGAATGCCTCAAATACAATTTCTAAAAATGTAGTATAACTTTGACAACTAGTTATAACTTAGCATATATCATTCATCTATAAATATAACTAAATTTATAAAGACTAATATCTAAAAATACTTGACACTTACAGCTGAATTATAACATCCTCACATTTTTTATTCATAATGTGAAAATTTCATCCACTTGAAACCTTTGTTTACTTTTTCAAAGGTAAAAGGTGAACAACAACAAGAAAACAAACAAACAACTAGAAAGAAAAGAACACAAACCAAAAGAAAAGAGAAAAGAAAAAATCAAACCAAAATTGATAAAATATTTATAAAACAAAAAGAAATAAATCATTAACCAACATCAAAAATCATCCACTGTGGAATAAAATGAAGAAAACACCATAACTAAAGCTTAATAAAAGCAAAGAAATAAAACTTAATAAATGAAGGAGGTATAAGAATAAATGATACAAGATCTCATCCAATATAACTATAATGTAAGACATTATTTTCAGCATGCAAATATTCATAATAAGTCAATCTATATGATTTAAAAGGAATAAGATAGCATGATAAACACATTAAATGACCTTGAATTAACTAAATTAAATCTTGATTATGCATGCCTTTAGTCATTTCTTAGTTTTTTATTACATATGAAAGATTATTTATCTAATTTGGAGAGAGATAAATACATTTAAGGTTAGGATAGAGAGAATCTTGATCAATTAATTGATTTGACTGTTCATGTATTTCTAAATAATTTTAATTATTTTATTTTTTTTAGCATATTAAATATAATATATTGTTTCAAACTCTAAAGAGTCATAAAATTTGAAACATTCATAGTCCATATTATTAATCACATATTTTGATTTAAATTTTGTAGAATAAACTTTATAGGAAATATCATACTCATTAATTTTATATTGTGATCAAAATAATCTAGAAAATCAAACTTTTCATACTCAATTTCAGTTAATTGATTGTTCATCTCAGTTTCTGCAACATCATGAACATATTCTTCCATTGTTATAGCACTAAATCTAACATCAAAGAAATCACAATTTTAGTTATTAGGATGACCTTTTAAATCAAAGGTAATAAGATAGTTATCAGAAAGATTAGAATTATATTTGATATTTTTATAGAAAGTAATAAAATTACAAGTAGATGAGTAATTTGTTTGGAAAGTAATAAGATTCTATATCCAAAGAAATTTCCATATCAAATTCAAGAGTTTTTAGTTTGGGATTTTTAAAAACATCACCATCTTCTATATTAATTATGTCTAAAAGAGAATCAAGAGTAGTTTTATTTGATAAAGAGTCATTACTAGAAAATAAATTAGAATTAAGTGAAAATATGTTATCAGATGATTGATGAAATAAATAAAACAAGTTAAATTTCTCTAATTTTGAATCTGATGAAAAGTCTAAAATAAAACATCATGAGTAATTATCTTAATTATAATCTAATTCTTGAGAGGTATTTTTAGTATACCATGCCATGATTTGATTATAAATAAAAAATATAAAAAATTATTTAGGAAATTAATGTTTTACATTTGAACATTAACATAGAGAATATTTTACATTTGAACATATCATGATTGAGTAAACAAAGCATACATAAATCTTGATTTTATCTTCAAATGTGAGAAAATTTCAAAGCTGAGCTAAAATCAACAATACCAATTTTTTGAATAATCTAAATATAATTCTTAGGTAAGTTATTTTTCCATCTATGAAAGAAAAGATCACCACTTGATAAAACATTGATGGGAATTTCATTTAGTTTTGAAATAAAATGCAACAAATATTCTCCTATAGACTCTTTTTCTTTCAAATAGAGTGTGAACTAAGCTATTCAATGTTGATCTACTTGATTTTAAATTATTTTTTTATGTAAATTTATTTTTGAGTGAGTTCATCTAAAGTCTCCATAACTAAACAATAAATAGCTACTAAACTAGAATCAAACCAATTATGATAACTATGAACTAAAAATTGGCAACCAATTATGGTAATGTGAATCATTGAAGACAAGAATGAATAAATAAAACACTCAGTTTAAAATCCACAATGGAGTTGTCAAATTTGTTAATGGTGAAAATTTTCATGTCAATGAATCAACCCATTCACCTATCGTGAAGGTCAAAATAGAATCATACCAGTTTAATTGTAAGGGACCTATGGCTAAGAAATAGTCTTAAGACATGAAATTTTGTTTTTTAAGTTTTGGGGATTTAATATGTTTAATAATAAACCTAAATAAAGTCTAAAAACAATTACTAAAATGATCAAACACAACATGAAAATCAACTATGTCAAGAAGATTAATCAAAAACAATGTTTTGATCTAAGAAACTAATCATTCCTTTAATATCTTATAATTCAATCTCAGATCTGTTATAAATTATCATCTAACCTATCTGACAAAGTAGAGTCTATGAATTAGACAATCTCTTGAAATATAAAAAACTTAGATTTTTGAAAAGTATATCTTATGTTCATGCTCATAAATGATAATCAAATATAGTAAACAAGAAACCATAAAAGATTAATATATATCAACAACCTAAAGAGACAATGACAATCAACAATGACTAGCTAAGAAACTAAACTAAGCTACACTAAAATAAAGAAATCTAATCTAAACTAAAAAAAAAAAAAAATAATACTAACACTAATACAAACTAAAGAAAGAAACATACATAAAAAACAAATTATTGAAGAAATTAAACTAAAGTTAACAAAAACTAAACTAGAAATCAAACTCAATTAAATAAAATACATAATGAAATAAAAAATTTGTGAGTCTTAATAAATAAGAGTCATCTTAGCAAATCAAATCAATTTTATTTGAGAAATCAACATCCTTCATGAAAAATATCCTCAAAAGATAACTTTTACAATCAATTAGATCAACGATGTCATAAAAGCAATGTTTTCATCATTATTCAAGTTGAATACTTAGATTCTACATATAGGACTACAAGCTCCAATCATCAAAAGATATTAAAATTGATAATATTTAGATAATTAGTTATAAGTGACAATATAAAACTGAATATGCCTACATTGTCTAACCAATATACTCAACTGTCAGAGAAAGTACCATTGGTCTATTTACAAAAGTCATGTCATTTCAGAGAAATTACATAAAAGAGAGAGCGATAAATGATTGATTTGATAAGTTTATAAATTTTCAGTACCTGTGTTTTTCCTCCTCTTCAAATGAATCTTTGATCTCCTTTTAAACCTCCAAAATTGGTTGAAAAAGAAGTTAAAACTAACTTTAGTTAGTTATTTATCAACTTTATTAATTAAATTTAATTAGTTATGTGGTTACAAATTAAAATTATTTAAGACTTTTAAAAATTCTTAAGAGATCAAATATTTGAATTTATACTAGGTATTTCTAATGGGTGGGGACCCTTTTAGTTAACTAAGAATATTTTAAAATATCAATTAATCAATAAATAATCAAGTAACATATCATATTAAATGAAATTCAATTTTACATTAATTCTATTTTGCATTTTAATTTCCTCAACTCTCTTTGTGTGTGTGTGTGTGTGTGTGTGTGTGTGTGTGTGTGGTAATTTATTAAATATTCAAAGACTTGTTTAACTTCTTGTTATTCTATGTGCAACATCATGCTTCTGAAAACAATTATTTTTGTGAAATACCTTGAGAGTAAAAAATATTTTGACTATATCATGTGAAATATGAACCCAAAATCTCCACGAAATCACTTTCACTTTTCTAAAAATAATAATTTTACCATGTTTTTTTAGTTTCCTTAAATTTGACATTCAAATGATTGTCAAACTGCATAATTTTTGGTTTGTGGTGATGATCATTTGGTCCTCAAAGTTAACATCACAAAATTACTATAGGTGATGATTTTACAAATTTTGTAAAGTAGAAGGAAATTGAACTAATTTTTTAAATAAAATGGAAACCCATTACTTATCTTCTTTTTATTATTATTATTCCACTTTCTAAATAACCAAAAAAAATCTATTCTTCATAATTTTGCCATATTCTCTTTTATTGTTCATTTATTTTTTGATAGAATCTTCCCATTAATAAAATTAGAAAATGCAAAGCTACAAACTTTCAAGAAATGTGTCTATAATTATTTGAATCGGGACTTAGGAGAAAGATTTGATATTTTTGACATATTTTGAAGAATACACAGGAAAGAAACCCTTCAAAGCAATATGAAAAATTATTATTGAAACCAATAATCCGAAATAATTTTAGCCTGAAACATCTATTGCCAAATAAAAATTCTCAATAAATATCTTTTTTAGGCTATGCATTTCTCAAATACACAAAAACACATAGAATATTATCACCATATATTGAAAGATAAGATATTAAAATTGATATCATGTCGATAAAAACTTAATCCATCATTGCACTTCAACTAGATAAGATTCATTTGTATGCATGGGAATAATAATTGAAAACCAAAAACCTTCCACTTTATTTTCTTCCCAGTATACATACAAAACATACGTACAAATTGAAAATATTGAAAATATTCTAAAATATACATTAAAAAAATCATCAAAAACTTCTCAAAACTATTTCCGTGCAAAATATATTTATAAAACTTTCTCATACAACAGCCCTTTCAAAAATAACTCAAATTTTTCAAATATAGTCACCCTATCTCTTCAAATAATTGCATGTAGATAAACTTATAAACATTCCATATTATAGTTCACCTCTTCTTCATATAAAATCATACAATAAATACTGAGAACTCTTACTCACACTTATGCAGATTTGAACAAACAATTGTTTCACTAAAAATTGTCATTTTTTTGATAAAACAACATGATATATTCTAAAGAATCTGACAAAGATTTGTATCACCATACCTAGTAATGCACAAAATTTTCTTGACTAATATCCTTTACCAACAACCTTGCTCTATAACTCAAATGTTATGTAGCCAGAGATCCACTTTTGCAACAAAGTTTGCAACTATAAACAATAACTAAGAAAAATTGAGCCTTATATTTGCCAACTTGCTTCCATAACTAACCAAGTGGTGTGTTAATTTTGTATAGGTTTGTATTTATTAACTGTATGCTTAGTAATCCTACCAAGTCACTTATTTGCATCGATAAATTTAGCCACAAATATCTCTTCACACTATATCATCAACTAATTATCATGTTTCGAGGAAAAGACCATTTCACATTAATTCCCTTATCACCAAATTTGCTTACCAATCTTGAAACTTCAAGGCCATATATTTTAATTTAATATTCATGCCAACTTAATGTTAATTGAATATGCCATGAAAACATTAAATAGGCTACCAACTCATCATGTTAATATATCAAAATATCAATTCATATTACCATCCATATTTTCCCCTTTGAAAACATCATATACCTTAAGACCTAGGCTTAGGTATTCCAAACTTTTGAAATTTAATTTTATAGACTTAGGTTTAAACCTTTAAAATCACTATGGCCAAATAAAATCATAACCATTATCTCAAAACTTTAGAATAATGACTTTAGGTTAGTATCCCCATGAGTCATATCATTTTAGAATCTTGAGCTAGACAATATTTGACTTGAAATTAATTATTTAGAATTTATAATCCTTTATAAAGTAATTTTATCAAATCTCAAATAAATTCAAGTCATACCAATGCTTTTTTTTTTTGAAATGTCCCTTATATGATTGAATTTTCCCTAATTGAGGTCCACATATTAAACTGATAACTCATATGATTTTCAAAGATAGAGTTCATAATCAAATTAAATGATGTATTTGAGTATAAAATATAGTGTTTTTTCAAATTATATAATAATTAATGATCTATCTATATTCTGCCATTCAAAAAATGATTTGAGAGAAGAATCATTATAATTAATTCATTGACCCTTCCTGTCTGGTCAAAAACAAGCTTAATATTGCCAATAAAAATCAAATAGGAACAACAGTCACCACAATCTATTCACACAATCAAATAAAAACTAATATAAAATTTATATCATACTTAAATGAAACTCAATATATATGCATCATCACCATAATCATATAATGTTTTCATCAATCAAAAAAATACCTATTTAAATTGAAAATGTTGCCTTATAATTTGACCATGAACTGATCACAAACCTTCATCATGATAAATATATATGCATATTTTATTCATTTATCCACAAATTCTTTTTTAAACCACTATAATACAAACATGAATTCATAAATATAATAATTACCAAATTATTAAATTAAAATCATGAATATTCATAAATAAAACTAATTAACTTAGGGTCCTCAATTGCAATTTTAAATTTTTATGACTGAGTCATCACTTTGGTAGATTATGAGTGATAGCATTATATTTCTAGAAAAAAATTTAGAGGGGGGTGTGAAAATTAGGCATAACAGAACCTTGTTTTCCCAAGCTATTGATCAAACATGATAATGATGTTGTAAATGAAGACATCATTGACTCTCCTAACTTGTTGTCTACTAGATTGTAATGTGAGATCAAGGTAATAGTTGTAAACTCTAGTTATTTATTTAGGAACTATATTGAGGCCTAGGAATAATCTTCCTTTGGTGAAGATATAGACAATATATGACATCATATAAAACTTAATTTTTGTTTGCACCTCCATCAACTAGTTGTGGAGGTAATCACTTATCAATTAGGCCCAATGTATTTTTTGATTATTTTATTTGATGATCTAGATATACTCATACATATATTCCTAAGAACACCTAGCATCAAGATTGCCAATGACTATGTGTAGTAGTGTTATAATATCTCATACCTCTTCTATGAAATTAGATCTATACATAGTCTTGGGTAATATAATAGAGGAATGATTGGGTGTCTTGAGTCATTTCTTGTTAATTGTCTTTTGGCATCCAACCTTTTTCTCCTGATAAAATTGTGTAGATGTCTATGGAGTTATATCCAAATAAGTCTCAAATTTAGGAATGGAAAACACTATGTTGATGAAGTCAAGGTCAAGATCTAGAACCTTCTCCCCTTTCTCACTATATACTTGTCTTCTATTAGGGTCATAATGTTGGGCCATTGTAAGGATCAACTCAAGACTTTGAATATATAGAGGGAATGATATAGTTTGTGGTAAACCAGAGTCATAGATGTTCTAGACCTAGTCACTTTTAAAATATAAACTTATCCCAGCCCAAAAATCTCCTAGGTCAATGTGACCTAAATCTATGTCTTTTATTTCTACCATATTAGAATCCAAACAAGAATTAATTCTAGGGCCCTTATATTTGAACTTCACTTCCTTGGAAAGCATGGAAACTAAATTTTTTGCTTGTGAGAAACCAACTTTGAAAGTTGATAGGATCTATAGGTTTACGGATCACTTATATTATTTAATGGAACTTAGAGGTGCCAAAATAACTTCCACTCTCCATGGTTCTTGAGGGATGTGAGTTTTATGATGGAAGTGGTAGGTTATTCATATAGGTCCAATTTTTATGGTGCATTGGAAGTTGATAAAGGTACTTGAGGCATGTCATATCTCTAACATAAGTGTAAGGTGCTTAAGGCTCATCCACTCTTCATGATGGCAATGGAGAATCTTTGTGGGGAATTTTCTCTAATTTTTGAATATGAAGTATATGATAGGGAATATTCAATTTCAAGAAGCTTTAATTTCAAATGCAAAATATTTGAAGGGAAAAATTAGTGTTATATTTTGGAAATGATTTTTTGGGGAGACAAACCTTGTTAACCCTAGAAATAACCCTAAAACTAGACTACAAACTCTTTATAAAATAATTATAAGCGAAAAAAAAAAAATGCTGATTATAAAAAGGTAGGTAATCCTAGAGTAACACCATGAAAAAAGATTGAAACTTTTATAAAAAAAGGAAAATAGTTCAAAAAATGTTTCAACTTAAAAAATTCTATGGCTAAAACTCAAGGGAAATACCATGGAAATTACATAGTAACTGGAATGTAGATGTGGCTTGGTACTTGGTTCAATGTGCCTTGAGGTTCAATGTTATGGCATTGGTGTTTGGAACTTGAGGATCACAATTAGAAAATAACAAAAATAATGAAAAATCTTAATTACTTAGATTTATAGTGAAACCTATAATTAATATAACCTCATAGTATTTGGTGGTAGAGGTTAGACCTGATTAAAGTAGGTCCACTCTCCATGGAAAAGCTTGGCTTAGAGGGAAGTGGGAATCGATTTTCACTTTTCACATTGAAAATTTTAAGCATGAAATATAATGAGAGGGGGGGTGAATCAATATATTATATATCTTATTTCTTCATCAAATTCCTTTTTTTTAACCATTTAACCACACATTCAAGATATGTAATAAAACTAAAACAATAATATACACCACACGAGAGAGAGAGAGAGAGAGAGAGAGAGAGAGAGAGACCAAATTATTACATGGAAACCCAAAGTTGGAAAACCATGGAGAATAACCTAAAGTATATGAATGAGCACCAAATCAAAATACAAAGTTTGAAAGTACTAACTTGCAATAGAATGAACTCTTTTCTCGATCACCAACATAACAACTATTTGTGAACACCAACCCATAGGAGCACTAACCCCTCTTGTGTATAAAACACAACTATCACTCAATTTTTCTTACTCATCAAATGATATAACTCTACAATATATCCTAATTTTCTCTCTTCGAAAACAAATACAAACCATGCACCCTCTTTCATATTACAAATGGCTTTTCAAACCTTTATTTATAGCTTTATAAATGACATTTTAAATTCACCCTTTGTGACCCTTCAATCCTCATGGAAAATGGTGCCAAAATTGTAAGACCCTTTGTATCCTTACATTTTAAAAGTCATATGGTAACCCTTCATAAGCAAAAGCATCCTTTCCTCTTTTGTCTTTATCTTTGTGACTTTTCATATTTGTCAAAATGTCCTTTCATGGAAAAATGTGGCATACCCTCTTTTATCTTCACATGGTGACTCTTTAAATTCTTCAAGATGACTCTTCATGAGAAAATGCATCCCATTCCTCTTTCCTCTTTAACCCCATGACTCTTTCACTTCTCCATGATCCCTCTTTTGACTTATATGCAACTAAAAATATATTCATTAATATTAAATAAATATTAACACACATTAGCCATGATATTAATATTAAAAGCACCATTAAATGCACTGGGGCCTTTATCACCAATAATGCTAGACATTTGACATCAATGACAATATTTCCAACAATCTCTCCCTTAGTCATTTATGGCAACCTCAAACTGAAACTGCCACATCCTAAAACTTTCACATACAACCATCTAAAAAATATATAGTAACTCCCCCTTACTATAGCAACCTATATTTATTCCCTGTACCTATTTTTGCACTTGTACCTATTATTCTCCCCCTTTGACATCAATGAAAAAGGGCCTACCTAGAGCTAACACTTAGCTCCCCCTCAACTGATGTTGAACCTCAATGGTAGGAAGTAAAATAAATTACTCTCAACTTCTCTCGTAGATACTCAAATGTGTCTTTTGGTGGTGCCTTTGTGAAAATATCTATAATCTACTTTGTAGTAATGATATACTCCATCTTAACTTATTGATCTACAACCTACTCTCTCAAGAAGTGATATCTAATGGGAATATGTTTTGTTCTTGAATGCATCACTGGATTCTTCAAAATATTAATAACAATTATGTTGTCATAAAATATACAAATAGGTTTATCATAATTTTCCTTGATATCTTCCAAATTTTGCTTCATCCAAAGCACTTGAGTATAAAATAATACCACTACAATATATTCTGCTTCAGCTATAGAAAGTGATACAGAATTTTACTTCTTGCTTAGCCATGATACTAAGCTATCACCAAGGAAGAAAGATCCTCCAATTGTACTCTTTCTGTCATCCAAGCACCCTACCCAATCTAGATCTATATAAGTAAACAAAGTGAAATATCTACTGTGAGATAGCACAATCCATAATCCAATGTCCCCTTGATATATCTAAATATTCTTTTCACCAATTGAACATGACTATTTTTTTATAGATGACTGATATCTTGAAACTATATCTATTACATGCATGATGTCTGGCCTTGATGATATCAAATATAAAATACTACCAACCATAGATCTATACAAATATTGATCTACAATAGGTGAATATTCATCCTTTCTCACCTTATTTCCTATACACATTGGTGTGTCAACTAGGGCATAATCCTCAAAACTAAATTTCTTCAACATTTCCTTGGTATATTTACTTTGAGATATGAAAATTCCTTCATCTAACTAAAATATTTGCAATCCTAAGAAAAATGACAATTATCCAAGCATAGACATCTCAAATTATTTTTGCATATTATTAGAAAATTCTTTTGTCATCTTTTCAATATTTCCTCCAAAAATGATGGCATCAACATATACCATAATAATCAATTGATTCTCACCATCTATTTTGATGTAGAGATTACTATCAGCAAATCCTCTGTTGAAACCTTGATCCTGTAGGTACTTATCAAGTCTTGCATACCAAGCTCTGTGAGCTTGTTTCAATCCATACAATGGTTTCTTCAATATGCATATATGAATACTAATATTTGTGATAATAAATCCCTTAGGCTGCTCAATATTAACCATTTCTTTTAGATTCCCATTTAGGAAGGTAGATTTGGCATGTATCTAAAACACTTTGAAATTTTTAAACACTGCATATGCAAGAAACATTCTATGATCCTCTAACCTTTCCACTAGTGAAAAATTTTCTTCAATATATATTCCTTCAATTTGAGCATATCTTTCACATACTAATCTTACTTTATTCCTAGTCACTTCTCCATTTTCATTCAACTTATTTCTATAAATCCATTTTGTTCCTATTACATTGTGATATTTTGGTATAGGCACTAATTCCCAAGTATCATTCTTTTATATCTAATTTAATTCTTCATCCATAGCCTTAACCCAATGCTTATCATGTCTAGCTTATGTAAAAGTTTTAGGCTGAATTTTGGATAACAAAGAGAAATTAACTAGCTCAGATTCACTTACCACCATCCTTTTATTGTGAATTCCTTCATTTATATCCCTGATGATGTCACTTTCATTATGATTTGTCTGAACATATTTGGATGAAGTTGTGGTGTCTTTTTTCTCTTTCTTCTCATCTTCATCTGATTCTTCAAAATCTTCCTCTTCAATGATTTCAATAATGTCTACAGGATCACTGATTCTTTGTGTTCCATCTTCTTCTATCCTGACACTTGCTCTTTCAAAAAAATTCTTGGTTATTTTGTTGTAAGTTTTAATTTTTTAAGAATAACCAAGAAATATAGCTTCATCTTCTATGTATTCAAACTTCCCAAGTTTTTCTTCGGTTCTCTTTATGATGCATCTGCTACTGAAAACTCCAAAATAATCAATTATTGTTGGTTTGTCTTTCCATATATCATAAGGAGTCTTATCACTATCGACTCTCAATAATGATCTATTCTAAATATGCACTATTGTATCAACTACCTCTCTCCAATATTTATCTGGTATCTTGGATTCATTTAGCATTGTCCTCACCATCTCTTGAATTATTTTTTTTCTCTGCTCAACTACTCCATTTTATTATGGTATTGAATAATGTATCTTTATTCCATGGTCTTCACAAAACTCAATAAATTCATCTAACATGAATTTTCCTCCTTGATCTAATCTTAAACACTTAATCTTCAAACTAGTTTCATTCTCAACTAATGCTTTGAATGCTTTGAAATGTCTGAAAGCTTCTAATTTTTTCTTTAAAAACATTACCCAAGTCATACATGAAAAATCATCAATAAGCAACATGAAATATTTATCACCTTGAGTACTTTGAGTTATCATAAGTCCATATAGATCAGTGTGAAAAAGCTCTAACATCTAAGTGGTTGAGTACTCTTTTATTTTGAACCACCTTCTGGCTTACTTCCCATGCTAACAAGGTTCACAAAGCATGTCGGATGGCTTTATAATCTTTGGAAGATTTTTGACTGCTTGATTTTTTTAATGTTCACAAGATTTTAAAAATTTATTTGACCCATTCTCCTATGCCATAGCCAAATTTATTCAATTTGACTCAAACAACATCTTTGACCTTTGATATCTAATAACATATACAAATTATTGCCTATTCTTTGAGCATCTGCAATCAACACATATAAATCTTTTCTCCTAATTTCAAAACCTTCTGCATAAAACCTTACTATGTGTCCCTGATCACACATTTGACTTATACTCAAAATATTATGCTTAAGACCTACATACAAAACATTTTTAGTTTTAGTTTTACCATTATCCAAACTTAGTGTACCTTTTCAAATGATTTTGGTAGTAGTATTATCTCTGAATTTCACTGTGCCAACATTGATCTTCTTCAAGGTTATGAAATTGATTTTGTCTCTTTTCATGTGCCTAAAACATCCACTATCAATGAACCATGGATTTTCTTCATTTCTTGTATGTAAAGCTATCTGTATCAACATAGATTTTTTAGATTATTTCTTCTGCCATAAAGCTATCTAAACTTTCTTCTTCATGAATGGAGCCTTGAAACTCTAATCCTTCTTGACTAAATTGAACACACTTCTATAGTACCAAGCTATGTGTATAAATTTGTCACACTTATAACATATTATGTCCTCTTCATTAGAGCCTAATAGAGGAGCAAAAGAGTTGTGACTTTTAGTTGAATTTGCATGACTTTCCTTCTCCTCATTTCTAAAATTGTTAGCCCTTTTTCAACATTCTATTTTATTATGACCATATCTATTACAATAAAAATAGTAACCATAAAAATAGGACTTATTTATGTATCTCTAACCTGATTGCCTTTTTTAGCTCTATTCTCTCCAGCCTTCTTTGTTTGACATGTCCTTTGTATTCTTAACTTCTCTTTTTATTTCTTCTTTTGTAAGAGCTTCAACATAACTCTTTCTTTTTTCCTTGTCTATGAAAGTAGTGGCCTCCCATTTCTATTTTTCAAATCTAATACCTATCTTATATGACATTTATCTTTGATTTTCTAATATCTTATTCAACATATTAGTGATAGTCTTTTTTTTGAATCATTAGCTGCCCTATCATTTATTGCTTTATTTATTTTTTCAACACCTGCTTTTAAAGAAACAAATTCAATAACATACCTTCCACATTCTTTACTTACTATTTTCAACTATTCTATTACCCCTTCTTCATTCTTCTTGGCTTCTTCAAAATGTGCTTGTAGATCTTCAATTATTTCTTTTGACTCATTTTCATTTCTCTTGATCTGGAGATATAATCTTTAATTCTTATTGTTAAGATATTTTAACACTTCTAAGGCACAAATGAGTTCTCCGTCTAGATTCACTTTGTCTTCATCCTACTCTTCTTCTTGATCATGTATATTTTTTCTTGTAGAGGTATCTTTGTGTATGGCCATGAATATAATCTCTTCTTTTGAATCACTGACTCCACTATCTTCGGCTAAGCTAGGATCTTTAGAATACAAACACTTCTTCTCGAATCGCTTCTTGAATTTTCCTTTAAAATTTTCCTTGTATGTAGACTTTCCTTCTTTATTTTAACCATTACCCTTATCTAGGCACGTGGCTGAAAAATGTCCAATCTTTCCATAATTAAAACATTTGAAAGGTAATTTTCCTTTATATTTACCTGTGCCCTTTTTTGGCTTGTGAATGAATATAGCTCCATTGTCATATTCATCATCTCTAGAACTATCACTTAATTCTTGAATCTTAGCCTTCTCTTTCTTCGATGTCTTGAAGGTAGCTTCTCTCTTTAAGGGTTTCTCTTGTTCGGTCTACATCTAATATGCCGTAAGAATACCATGTAGCTCATTCATATTTAGCTTGGCTAAATTATTCATCTCTTCAATTGATGAAACTTTTACATCATATCTCAATGGTAGAGATCTCAAAACTTTTTGAACCATAAATTATTCTTTTAACTTTTCTCCAAGACCTTGAATCTAATTAACTATTTGATCAACCTATAAAAGATAACTTGCTATATTTTCTTCCTCTTCCATCTTCAAACTCTCAAATTATCTTCTAAAATTCTAAAGCTTGGCTTACTGAACCTTTCCATCACCTTTGTAAATATTCTCAAGTTTTATCCAAGTTTCATGAGCAAATTTACATTGCATAACTTTAACAAATTTTGATTCACGTAAACCACATAAAATAATATTTAAATCTTTAGCATTATTTTCACTTTCCTTCTTTTCTACTTGAGTAGTTACAAGTGTCTATGGCTCTTCATATTCCTCCACCACTACTTGCCATATGTCGAATCATAGGTGCCATCAAATAAGTCTTCATCTTTATGCTCCAAAAAGCATAATTTATCTCATCACACAAAGGTGGCTTATTTGTAGAAAAACCTTCATGTGATCCAGCCATCAAGCTTTCTTGATCTACCTTCAAGATATAAGACTTTTTCAAAGAAATGTACTCTGATACCAGTTGTTAAGCATGAAATATACTGAGAGAGGGGGTAAATTAATATATTATATATCTTATTTTTTAATCAAATTCCTTTTATTTAACCACTTAACCACACATTCAATATATGCAATAAAACTAAAATAATAATATGCACCACAAAAGAGAGAGAGAGAGATACTATATTTTTACATGAACACTCAAAGTGGAAAAAACCATGGAGAACAATCTCAAGTATATAAATTATCACAAACTCAAAATATAAATTTCACAAGCACCAACTTGCAAGAGCACCAACTCCTTTGTCAAGCACCAACACAACAACTATTTATGAGTACCAACCCATAGGAGCACCCACCCTTTACATAGATTTGTGAGCACCAACCCATAGGATTACCAACCCCTCTTGTGTATAAAACATAAATATCTCTCAATGTTGCTTACTCAATAAATGATAGAACTCTACAATATATCCTACTTTTCTCTCTTCAAAAATAAATACAAACCATGCACTCTCTTGCATATTACAAATGGATTCTCAAGACTTTATTTATAGATTTCTAAATGACCTTTGGCATTCACCCTTTGTGACACTTCAATCCTCATAGAAAATGGTGCTAAACTTGCATGACCCTTCATATCCTTGCATTTGAAAAGTCATATGGTGACCCTTCATAAGCAAAAGAATCCTTTCCTCTTTTGTCTTTATTTTGGTGACTTTTCATATTCCTTAAAGTGTCCCTTAATGGAAAAATGTGACATACCCTCTTTTGTCTTCACATGGTGACTCTTAGAGTTCCTCAAGATGACTCTTCATGAGAAAATGCATCCCATTCCTCTTTTGTCTTTTACCTTGTGAGTCTTTGACTTCTCCATGGGCCCTCTTTTGACTTATATGCAACCAAAAATATATTTATTAATATAAAATAAATATTAACACACATTAGCCAAGATATGAATATTAAAAACACCATTGAATGAAATGGGGCCTTTATCACCATTAATGTTATACCTTTGACATCAATGAAAATATTTCTAAAAAAAATGCGCAATGTTTACTTCAGGTTTTGCATTCCATAGGAAGGGGTTTGGTGAGATTGTAGAGGTTGGACCTGCTTGAAGCAGGTCGACTCTTTACTGATACGATGATTGGCTTTGAAAAAAGGTATAGCCCATTTGACACTTTGCATGTTTCAAATGTGTAAAGTGTACTTAAGGTTCCATGTCCTATAGTGCATAGTTGTTAAGTGGTTTTGGTGGAAGGTGGATCTTGGAATGCACTTTGCACATTCCAATACATGAAAGGTGCATCTAGGGTTTTAGATTCCACAAGATGGGGGGGTTATATGTTTGGAAGGATCCAGATCCTATCATGCACTTTGAATGTTATGAGAATGTACAAATTTTACACTGAGTTCCATATTATACTAGATGGGTGCATGGTGGGATCTAGAGATTGTCATGTATTTTTCACATTATTAAAATGTGCAAAGTGCATGGTGAATTCTAGATTTTGTGGTTTTTGGGTATGTGTGCTTTCTAGGATTTGGAACCCATGAATCAATTTGCACAAGTGAAAATTACATCTAGAGTTATGGATTCCATAATGTAAAGGGAAAGAATGTGGTTTTTAAGGATTCAAGGTTTTTCCTAAAAAATAAAGGGTGTCTTCCTTAGGGTGTTAGATGTAATGATATTTTCGAGACAAAAATATCAACATTTTTGATAACCTTTATGAGATGATAGCCTGATAATCATTTTGAATCTAGTAAATTTCTTGTACATTAGGCATAGAGTCAAATTTTCTCTAACAAAACTATAACTTAAGGAAGAACAAACTAGGATTTGCCTAGACATGAGCAAAATAAGAAAAATAGACAAATAAAATAGGGAAAAATAACATAACCTAAGGAAATAAATCCTAATGAGTCTTTAACTATGTAGAAGCACTTATTAAAAAACAAAACTAACCTTATTATTTATAAAATTTAATTTTTTTAGAACAAAATTTTAACCTCAAAATCAAGCTTTGAGGTATATCCCATTTGATAGGATTGGTAAGTCTGCTCCATCAAGTTTGGAGAGATGAAATGCATTGTCTCTTTTACACTGAGTGATGATATATGGAACATTACATATTACATCAAATTTGGTGTGCTTGCCTAGTTTTGCTTTATCTGCATCCAATTTGAGGACCATGTCTCCTTCATTGAAGCTTCTTGAAATTACTTTTTTGTTTAAAGTCTTTCTGCTTTGTGCTTGATTTGAATTTAAGACTTGCATTGATTGATTCCTAATTTTTTCAAGCTCCATGAGTTCATCTAGTCTCACCATCATTCATCATTGTTGATCAGGTCTAATTAGTGATTAAGCTCTAAATATGGAAGTTCAATTGATAGTGGTACTTGTGCTTCTCTTCCATGTACTAGCATGAAAGGTGAATTATCAATGGTTCTTTTTGGAGTAATTATATCAAACCAAAGTGCTAATTTTAACTTAGTATGCCATGTCCTCTAGTTTTCCTCCATTATTTATTTGATAATTCTAATCAAATTCTTATTATTTAATTTAACTAGGTCATTACCCTAGGGGTGATAATTTGAAGTAATCAGGTACAAATTATGCTTGGCAACCCATTCACTGACCTGAGTACCCATAAATGCCTTAGAATTATCTGATATGATGGTGTGATGAACACTGAACCTTGAAACTATGATGTCCATGAATTCTATAATAGATCTCTTAGTGGCATCTTTTAGACCAATTGCTTTAGTCCATCATGTAAAATAAACCATTACTATAAAAACCCATTTATGATCCATGTTTAATGGTGGATTGATCACATTGATAAAATCCAATCCCCATTGAGTGAATGGTTGATCTACTTGAATTGGTCTAAGAGGAAGTGTAACTTGTCTTTGCTTACCAGTGAAGTAAGTACACTTTTCACATTTTATTACCTATTGATAAGCAGCCTTGAATAACTCAAGCTAATAATAGCCTCCTCTCATATCTTGAAGGGTATAGTCCTTGAAAAAAAAATTCTCCTGATGGTCCATCATGAAATTACTCGATCACTTTGAGAACATGATCATGTTGAATACATCTTAACAAGACTCCATTTGTATCCTTCTAAAATAAAATTACATAAAATAGAACATAGGGATTTATTAGAGTCAAAAATATCTTTTGTTTTACTACTAAAAGTTGTAGGGGTATTCATCAGTCTATAGGAAATGAGTCATGTCTTGAATCTAGCTATTGAAAGAAGGTGGATTATCTAGCTGAGGTGTAGTTTGAGCATACACTATGTCAAATATTGGTGCAATATTATTGATGTCAGTGGCTAGTTTTTCACACAATCTATTTCCTCTTACTAGATTTGTGATCATGATATCCACATTATACTCCATGACTTCGGTAATCCATCCTACTTATTTTTCATTTATCTCCCTACTCAACAAAAATTATTTGACACTTTGATGACTCACCATCAGATGTATCTTATTGTTAGAAAGCATATACCTAAATTTATTGAGTGATTTGATTACCACATATACCTACTTCTCCAAAAAACTATAATTATCTTCACAATCTTTTAAAGATTGGCTGGAAAAAGATATTGGTTGTTCCAAATCTTCTTGATTGTGTTAAGTCAAAATTGTTGAGATACTTCCTTCCCCTCCAAATGCATAGAGGATAAAATCCTTTTCATAGTTCAGGTTAACCAGGGTAGGGGCTTGGGAAATATCATGTTTTATGGCCTAGATGTTATCTTTTCCTTCTTAATTCCAGCTAAAAATATTTCCCTTCTTTATTAATTCTAAGGGGTTTTGCCAAAAACGCAAAATTTGGTACAAATATTCTCACAAATTTGATCTTCCCAATAAAGCTTTATAGGCCCTATTTGTGATTTGGTAGTGCTAATGCAAATATGGCTCTAACTCATTTAGGGTCTATTGAAAGACCTTATTTTGAAACTATGTGTCCTAGTAGCTTCCCCTTGTGTATTATGAACACACATTTATTCAGGTTGAAAAAAACCTCAAACTCTCTACACCTTTCAAAAATCTTTCTCAGGTGGTCGAGATGTGCATCAACATGAATTGAGTAGATTGTAGTATCATCTAGATATACTAAAATCATTTCATTTATTAGGCCCTTAAATATCATATCCATGGCTCTCTAAAATTTTATGCCTATGTTTTTCAGACCAAATGGCATTTTACTATATGTGTACATGCCCCATTTGGTGGTGAAGGCAATTTTAAATTGATCTAGTTCCTATATCAAGATTTGGTTAACCAGAATAACCATCTAGAATAGAGAATATTTTAGATCTTGATCCTATCTATAGTATTTGTTCTATAGGGGGAAGAGGATAGTGATATTTTAATGATGCTTTGTTCAGGTCTCTAAAGTCCATGCATAACTAGATTTCACCATTTTCATTTTTTATAGGGACTAGATTTGCTACCCAATATGAGTGTTTGATCAAAAATATTATATCAGCCTTTATCAACTTAGAGATCTCTTATTTCATCAAGGGTTCAATCTTGGGATTGATAGGTCTTTATTTTTGCTTGACAAGTTTTGTATTTGGATCTAGTTCTAATGTGTGTTGTGCTCAACTTGGATCAAATCCTATTAAGTCATGATAACTCCAAGTAAATTTATCATCAAATTCTTGACATAATTGAATAGAATTATTATTATCTAAAATATTTCCTACCTTGCCTATCTTGAGAGACTTAGCTTTTGGGATGATGATAGGTTCATAATCTTCTTCATTGACTGTAATGTTCTTATTTTCACCTTTTAGTTGGTCATCTAAATTGAATATGTTTTCTAATATAATGACACCCATAGGCAGTTTATTCATTTTTAGCTAAACAATCTAATCACCATATTGGTATTGTATCCTTGGTTAATTCCTTTTTGAAAAATTAGCCTCTTCTCTTAGAAACTTTACAATATGCTTGTCACTATTTAAGACTTACCAATTAGTTGTATTATTAGGGACATAAGGCCTTATAATCAGCCTCACATGTTGGATTTTCTTCTTTATTTTGATTGGTAGGTTATACTAGGACCCCATAAAGTACTGGGATCCCATCAAGGACATGAAATTAGTATCTTTATTATTTACCCTTGGTACCACTTGATTATTTAAAGTGGTGAAATATTACAATAGGTCCTAAACCCTATGTTTACAAGACCTTATAAAACTATTTTTAGTTATACTTTTTGATCTAACTTGGTGAATGATGAGTTCACTATCACCAAATATGTATAAAATCTTGATTCCTCTATCCTTGGCCAATTGGAGACCTCAAATAAAGTCATAATATTCATCTACATTATTGGTATAGCTGAATTCAAGTCTTAACAAGTAGAAGTAGCTCTCCTTTTATGGGGAGATCAATACAATTCCTACACCTACACAATTTCTACTTCTTGAGCCATTGAAAAATAACTACCACATCCCTTGGATATCTTCAGCTAGTTTGATTAAATTTGAGATAATTACATATTTATCTTGAGTGCAATAAGTCCCCAATATTATTTTGTATAAATTATCATAAAGATTGAAATGCAAGGTTGATCCCCATTCATCCAAATGAGTATCTATAATTTCTTTGACAAGTGTTGCATTCTCTTCATCCATTTCTTCCTCTTCTTATCTTGCAATGTACAAAACATTTATATAGGGAGAATAGGATTCTATGGATCTATATGATCTTTTCCAATTGGCTCAACTCTTATTATTAGTCTAGTTCCATATCTCATTCTAAGTAGCATGTGAGACCAATGTGTAGTTTGATATCCTCCCATCTTTTTAGTGAAATATATTGAAAAATAAATGGCAAAGTAGGGAGGAAGATATATGACTAAAATATCTTGAGTAATTGATAGGCTTGGGTAAGAATGAATAGTGAGGTTCAAACCCTTTATGGTTTTTACTATATGGATAACAATCCCATCTAGTTGCACTAATACCTTACTAATAGGTGTGTATTTTATTCCCAAAGAATCAAATATTTTATTGGGTATTACTAAACTACTAACCCTTGAATCTACCATGCAATTGTGTATCAGATGCTTCTTTATTATTAGTGAAAGATAGAAAGGGGGAGGCTTACTAATTTTGTCTATTTTATTATCAGCTTCAGGATGACATAGATTTATTACAAGTTTTGGCCCCATGGCTAAGACCTTTTTTGATATCTATAAATTCTTTAGAGCCTCTTGTAGTAAGTCCCATTGTGTTGGTATAAATAGTGTTTCCCACATAATGACATTTAGATTAGACTTCTTTATTTGATCAACTATGCTAAAAAGGATATTACTAACCTATATTGGTGCTTTTATAAGCATTGCATCCTCTTTTATAAGATTTAGAGTGGGCACTTTTGCTTTGAATTGATTTATATGTATAAAGGGTGGGCTTTTGCATTGTGTTACTCTTTGTTGGTTCTACTGTAACTTTAGAAGTTGAAGCTTGCTCTACCCTGGCGGGTTGATTAGCTTATATCTATCTCTTACTAGAATGTGTATTATCTACTACAAGACCTCCACCATTGAAAAATGCTTCATCTTAGATTATCCCACCAAAATCATCCTCCTACTAGTTTAAAAGAGTTGCTTCACTTTGAGTAGGTTCTTGTGTGTCTGCTAATATGGAAGTAGATTTTTCTTGTTGTCCTTGTGTGCATGTTATGCCTTATACCATCAAGGATTAATTGATTACACCATTGGGGAAAGTGTTTTGATTATGGGTCTGATTTCAAGGATAACCCCACTCATACTCTTGAGTGAAATTATTTTTCATAGAGATAATGGATTTGGAAGCTCATGGTGCTGATAAAACATGGGTGTTTGGAGATATTGGCTATGAATTATATTCTTGTTGTTTATTGTTTCCTTGATATAGCTATTTATCTCCTGGGTATGGCTGCCTATTCCATTGGTATGTAGGGTTAGATGGCTGAAAAGGTTTGTAGTTTTGGGATTACTACCTTTTTATTACCACTAACTCATTTCCAAACCTATTAAGTAATGACTTTACCTCATATATGGCTAAAAAGGTTTGTAGTTTTGGGATTACTATTTTTTATTACCACTAACTCATTTCCAAACCTATTAAGTAATGACTTTACCTCATATAGATCATCTAAAGGTGTAGGATTCAAATTAGGTGCCTTGATTGTAGTGGTAATTAGAGAAAGTGTATCCTATTCTAATTCTAAAAATGACAACTCCTATTGTAACTTTTATTTCTCTCCAAAAGTTATAGCTTTAAAATGTATAAAATATAATTATCAGTAAAAAGATAGATTGGGCCATGGGGTATGCCCATTTTTATATAGAATAATTCATATAATACATGTAGTTGTTAAAACTCAAATGCCTAGTAAAGAATATCATGTATATCTAAAAATCCTCATGTAATAGAGGTGAGCTCTTCTATTTCTATCTTTTTTTTTGCACTTTTGGAGTTATTGGAACATGGCATGCATGAGATGGGCATGATCTTGGGTATAGGATGGCATGGCATGTAAAAAACTAAAGATCTCCATGCAATAGTTCCTTATCTAATAGTGGTTGAAAATATCCTCCTCGTGCAAAAAGAGTTTCCGAAAATAGAACCAGTCTTTTAAAATAAAAGATAACATTTAGAATAATTCCAAGTTTATTTTTTATGCAAACCCTAGCATGAAAAACCTTAAGTGACACTTTTACAACTTCATAAGTCTTTATCACTTTTTACCAGAATGAACCATGAAATTTACAATTTATGATTTTGCACCTTTTAACAATTCACATTAATCAAAATGGAAAGTGTAATTTACACTTGTGCTTTTTTCAACTTTCACATTATCAAAAAAATATAAAGTGTAAATAATATGTCTTTCTATTTCTCAAAAAGAGTTGTAAAAATATACCTATACTTTTGTAATTACAACATACAATGTCTTGCAATGAAATTACAAACAATAATAACATTTGAAAATATTCAAAAGAGAGGGAAAATTAATCAATTTTTAGAACTTGTTAAGATTTCTCATCCTTCTCATCCTATAGCTTCTTTGTCTATGCATCAAAGGCTTTGAAAATATATTAAATTTTCTCTACATCTAGTCCATAAGAATAGATGTTGGAGGCTGCACAATCTACCTGGACATCAAATAATTCTCTTCTAAAAGTTCTTATGCCCTACATTTTAGTCCTCATATGATCAATTATTTTCTCATACCTAATGAACCTATGGATAGAACTTAGGAAAAATAATATATCCTTTGCATACTCCTTCTCAACTATTGATTTGAAATTATTCTAAATCTATTCTACCTAAAGGAGACTGTTGACATCATATACTAGTCAACATGATGTTAAATTCATCATGCCATCAACCTCATATAATACATCAATTACCTTATCATGAGCCCCCTTGGCTCATTGCACATATTTTGTCAGTACTCTTATCCAAAATTGAGCACCCCTATGTAGTTCCTCATGCTCAACATCTTTTTTCAATATATTATTGGTAATGAGGGTATTTATATTAATTGATTTCATGACTATCAATTTGGGATAAAACATATTTAAGACATAAATTTCTCCTTCATAGTTATTGATCTACTCCTTCAAAACTTCTTTCCTCTCTATGACGACTCCATAATACTCCATCATTACTACAAGAAATCTATTACCTTTAGTGATTAGTTCCTCGGACCATTATTTTATAGCCCTTCCCATGCAAGAAATCTCTCATATAGAATCAATTATAGCTTGATTTGGACATATTGGTTTTAGTACCTACAATTGTTATTATGTTTCATTAAGATTTATGAACTGGTTCAATACTTTAGTAAACTCATCTACCTTTCTTTTTAGATCATCCTTGGTGGATTTATCATGATCAATTTTATGAAAGAGAGAGTTGATACTTGTGTGCACATCATTCTTAAGTCCATTTCTTGTTTTTTGACTAGGATGTATATGAAAAACTTGATAATCTTCTACCACAAGATCCTATTTTGATTTGTCTAGTGGGGGAACTATAATTTCAACATATCTCTCCCCATTATCATCATTGAATGTCCTTGAGAGGGTCTTGCAAGTAGGTGACTTTTGACATGCCATAGTCCAAAGTTTTGGGATCAATCATTATTTTAAACTTATTACTCATTGATTATGCTAACCAACTATGGGTAGCCTTCTTCTATTTGACATTGTCACTAAATAATTTGTAGCTAATGTAGTGACACTAGCTGATATTGTGACTAATGAAGACTCCTAGGAAGATGATACCATTCATTGTTCAGGAGGTGTCTATGAAGATCCACTCTCATTAGATGTTTACAAATCAATATTTAAACCAATTATCTAGGTCAATCCAATTTCTACTGATGGTATAGTTGAAATAATGGAAATCAAGGGAGTGGAGGTAATGGAAGCAATTGTGCTTGTTGGGGGAGTGGAAGATGGAACATACACAAGAGTCATGAATTTGGGAACTGGTGGAAGGGTGGAATCTAAATAAATTAATGTGTCAATTAAGTGTGTAGGACCATTTGGGTTTGGTGATTTGAAAATAATAGTTTGAGATGAAGTGGAGATAATACTTATTCTAAGGGTTGGGGTGGCCTACAAAACCATAGTCAAGATGGTTGATTCTTTGACAATGTATTTTTTGGGTTGTCTTGGTAATTAATGGTGATGAAAAGGAAGGAATTTTAAATGGAATGGAAAGTAGGAGTGGATCAAATAGGGAACATGAAATGGGAGGAATAGAAAGTGGAATGGAAACTTGATCTTTCACTATGGGTAGACCCTGATTGTCCACTTGACTTATTTATGTTGATTGTAATTGGCTTATTGATGTGGGTAGAATGCTAGGTGAAGTGGATATAAGTGGAGGGGTTGATACTGTAGGTGGAGGCATTGAAACTTGTGGAATAATGGGGACCTAAGATACTTTAGGAGTGGAGACCAATGATGGAGGTGTTGAAACCTCTTATATAATATGGGTAGAAGAAGGGGGAGCATTGGAAATAGGAGTCAAGGCTATCAAATATGTAACTATGGTTACCTATGATACTACTATTGTGTCTTCTGATAAAAGATAAATTATTTCCTCTATATCTCCTCTTTATCTACTTGATTCTATTTTCTTGGTTTTTATTTTTATTTTCTTATTCTTCTTAGGTTCCTTTGATGGTTCATTGGATCCCTCCTCTGATGGAACAATACTTTTTGCTTTGAGATTCAAAATCTTCTCTTTAACCCCTATTATCTCCCTTGTGATTTGCACAGCCTTGTTTCTTAGCTAACTAATTATTTGTTGATTACAGGGGCTATTCTATCAAATAAAAATAAATATTCCAAGACTAACCACCTCATTGGTGGTAAAGGTCTTACAATGATCTGTGTAAGGTATATTAGGTCTACCCTAGATTTTTCATCCACTAAGTCATCAAGGAATGGTGCTAGAGCATAGTCTTTTATTTGTTATAGGGACATCCTAAAATAGACCCTCATTTTCTCCATCTATTTTTCATCAAAATATTCCCAAAAATCCTTAGAATATGACACATTTTCATATGCTTCCAATTCTAGTATATTAGTGACCTTACTATATGGATCAAAATATGGTGTCGACTCTAGAGTTCTCAATGTTACTTGACACATCTTCACATCCACAATTATGGTTTTCAAGAGGGATTATCATGTGTAACAACTAATGGAAATAGGAAAATATATCTATAAATTATGTCTATTTGAGAGGATCTTATGTTTCTCTAAAAGTTTCCTAACCATCTCCAATAATGCCCATCTATCACTTACATACTAGGGAAGTGTGTATGGATAACGACTAAATCTAGATGCCTTGATGTAGTAGGTGGGGAACTATATGAAGGAACCCCATTTGGTGAGCTCAAATTTTACTGCTTGGGAGGACCTTATTTTCCCAAGCTCCTGATCAAACATGATAATGATGTTGTAGATGAAGGCATCATTGACTATCTTTAACTCCTATTTACTAGCTTATAGTGTGAGATTAAGGTAATATTTGTAGACTCTAGTTATTTCTTAAAGAACTATATTTAAGCCCATGAAAAATATTCTTTTGGCCAAGATATAAATAATATATGATGCCATATAGAAATTATTTGTCATTTTCACCTCCATCAACGGGTTGTGGAGGAAATCACTTATTAATTGGGCCCAATGAACTAGTACATCTAGTCTTGAAAACACTTGGCATCAATATTTCCAATGAATATGTGCAATAGTGTTATAATATCTCCTACCTCCTCTATGAAATAATGTATACACATAGTATTAGGAAATGTGGTGGAGTAATGCTTGGGAGTCTTGAGCCATTTCTTGTTAATTATTTTGACATCCATCATTTGTCTCCTCATAAAATTATGCACATGTATATGGACTTATATCCAAATAAATCTCAAATTTGGGAATTGAAAACATTATGTTGATGAAGTTAGGGTCAAGATCTGGAACCTTCTCCCCTTTATAACTATAGACTTGTCTTCTATTAGGTTCATAATGTTGGGCCATTGTAAGGATCAACTTAGGACTTTAAACAGATAAAGAGAAGTCTATAGCTTATGGTAAACCAAAGTCATATATACTCTAGATCTAGTCACCTCTGAAATCCACACCCATCCTATCCTAAAAATCTCCTAGGTGAATGTGACTTAAATCTATGTCGTTTATTTCTTCCATATTAGACTCCAAATAATAATTCACTTCAAGGCCCTTAGACTTGAACTTCATTTCCTTAGGAGGCATGAAAACTAAAGTTATCTCTTACAAGAAACCAACTATGAAAGTTAGAGATATCTACTGGTGTCTAGAGCTCATATATTCGATAATAGAACTTGGAGGTGTTAGAATCACTTCCACTCTTTGTGGTTCTTGAGGGCTATGAGATTTTTAGTGGAAGTGGGAGGTACTTAAGATAGGTCCACTTTTCATGGTCCACTAGAAGTTGGTGGGGTTCAAAGGTACTTGACCAATGTTAGATCTCTAGTAGAAGTGGAAGGTGTTTGAGGCACATACACTCTCCATGAAGGTGATGGGGAATATTTTTATGGAAGATTATTTGGTTTTTGAATATGAAGTATATACTTGGGAATATTCAATTTGATGAAGCCCCGATTTTGAATGCAAAATCTTTGAAGGGAAAAACTAGGGTTATCTTTTAGAAATGATCTTTTAGGGAGATGAACCTTGTTAACCCTAGAAATAACCCTTAAAAATTAATTACAAACTCTCAATAAAAAAAAATACAAGCAACAAAATACTAGTTCTAAAAATTTAGGTAATCCTAGAGCAATGTCGTAAACAAAGACAAAAGAATTTATGAAAAAAGGAAAATAGTTCAAAAAATGTTTCAACTTACAAGAGTCTATGGTAGAAAATTAAGGGAAATATCATGGAAATGATATGGCAACTAGAAAAGAAATGTGGCTTGGTAGTTGGTTTGATGTTTCTTGTGGTTCAAATTCATGGTATAGGTGGATGGAACTTGAAGATCACAATTAGAAAATAACAATGATAATGAGAAAACCCTAATTACTTAGCTTTATAGTGAAACCTATAATTAATGTGACCTCATGGTGGTTGGTGGTGGAGGTTATAATTACTTGAAGTAGTTCCAATATTTATAGGAAGGCTTGGCTTAGTGAGAAGTAGTACTTGATGTGCATTTTGCATATTGAAAATGTGCAATGTGCACTTTAGGTTATGTATTATGTAGGAAGGAATTTAGTGAGTTGGTATAGGTCAGACAGACCTAAATAAGGTTCAATATCTACTAATGATATGATTTTATTTATTGGAAGGTATAATCTATAGGTAACTTTGTATGTTTCTAATGTGCAAAGTGTAGTTGAGGTTTTGGGTCCTACAGTGTATAGTTGGCAAGTGGTTTTAGTGGAAGGCAAAACTTGACATGAAATTTTCATGTTCCAAAATGTGATAAGTGCATATAAGGTTATAAGATATATATTATGGTGTATTTTATATGATTGGATATATTTAGATCCCATTGTGCACTTTACACATTGTGAAAATGTGCAAAGTGCACACTGAGTTCTAGATTCCATCAAATGGGTACATGGTGGGATCTTGAGCCTACCATGAATTTTGCACATTATGAAAACATGAAAGGTGCATGGTGAGTTTTGGATTCCTTGTTTTTTGATTATGTGCGATTTATGTGATCTAAAACCCATGAAGTAATTTGCACAAGTACAAATTGCATTTAGAGTTCTAGATTTTGCAAGGTAAAGGGAAAGAATGGGTTTTTAGAGGATTTAGGGGTTTTAATTAAAAAAGGGGGTCTCCCTTAGGATGTTATATTTAATTATATTTTTTGAAAAAAAATATCAACACTTATGAAGACTTTTTTCTTATCACACACATCATTTTACTCCTCAATTTCCTATGATAGGCTTGTGTGCATTGATTAGGACTACTTGACTGCATCCTTTGGTTTTTAATAGGTCCTAAATACTCATGCATCAAATAGGTTGATATAATTTGATAAATTATCAAAAAATGTCTTCTAATCACTCACACAACTTGACCTAATCCTATGCATCTCTCTTAGACTCTCACTTTTAGGTCTAAATCATAATCATACCATTTTTAACTCATCTTCTCAATGCTAGCCTATAGGTGGTAGTTTAAGTTTAATTACTATTGTTGTTATATGTGATATACATTGAATTATAATAAATTAAAATATTCTCATGTAGTTTCACACACTTCAATTGGATCTCTAATACTCTTTTTCATTTAGGTCTGTAGTAGGCATGTGTATCTCTTCAAGAAAAAACATTTTGTATGGCTGAGTGTACTTCTCCATATGTATCTTCCTATCATATAAACACATCAAAATTTTGTATTATCCTCTATAAATACCCTATTAAATTTAAATAATACTTTATATCTTAACCCATTTCACTAGTTTCAGGAATTCCTCATGTTTTAGAGGTAGTTGTAGGTATTCATTCTGGAAATGTACATAACTACCTTGTGTGTATTGAAGCATAGTTTCTTTGATTTTTTTAATCCATAATGATGTATTTATTATTTATAAAGATAATTTATTAATTAAATTAATTTTTAATATATTTCTTCACTTTTTTTATTCTTAAACTTCTAAAAAAATCAAGATTCTTCCCCTTCATTCTTCACCTAACACCTACAACCTAGAAAAAGCACAATGCTTGTGAAGGGTTTTAGGCTTTGTAAGCTTTCAGGGACTACTAAATGACCTTGTTTAAAATTTTATAGATGAATAATTAGTGTGATAACCTTGACAACATGCTCTTATAATCTTGAAAACTTGAATTCATCGAAACCCCATTACCACCAGCTTGTAAATTGATCAAACTAAAGATTTCTTGTATTTTGATCACACATGCCAAATAAGAATGGAGAATGATGTGTAAGATTTTTAAAAAACCATTATGGCTCACCAAAACTTCCATTATTTCTTCATCAAGATTAGAGATGTAAATATAAAGGTAAATCTAGTCTTGTAGGAATGAGTGAGACAATATGATCCCCTTACAGTCTTAGTGATTATTCATATAGTTAAGGGGGTTAACTAGGAAAATAATTCCATAAATTAAAAGGAAATAATGGTCCCAACCTTTTCCCAAGATCTTATATCTCAAATCTCTCTTTTGTATGGACCAGGCAAAAGGTTGACTATATGATTTCAACTACCAAGGAGATCGATAGGGGAAATGACTAGGTTTTTACACTATTTGGCCTTATACATCGATTTGTTACATGTATTTTGCACTAACCATAAAAACCCCTATAGATAAGACCTAAAAAAACATGATTTCTTAAATAATCAAACTATTATAACCCTTAGAACTACTAGCGATGGTAAACTAGATTATCCTAAAACTTCCCCTAACCTATAAAGACATGGAAAAGAATGGAAATTTTTTTCACAAGCCTATATTCCTTGAAAACCTTCAATAACTCTTCATTTGTATAATGAAAACATTATGTATGGTAGGTATAAAGATAATTTGACATTGGAAAAACATTGTCAAGACAATCTAGAAGGAGAGTATAGTCAAGTACAAGTACTAAGACATGTCAGAAGTTTAAGATCACTCAAAATGTTTTTATCCAAGGATAAAACCTTCATATTTATTCATAACTATCAAGTGTCATATTTAGAATTAGAAATCAAAGTAAAAATAAATTACTAGAATACCTTACTCTTATCAAAAATACCTTACATTATCCAAATTACTTTAAATAACAAATTAATTAAGTTACTATTTTGCTTCTTTAACCAGTTTGACTAGCTTTAGACCATATTTACTCCTTGTAGGGTTACCACCTTATCTCCCTTGCATGCCTCAACATTGACTTCATTTATCACTTACCTTCACTTTGTCACATTTACCTTAAATAACTATAAACACAAAATTAGAACCATGAGGAATGATCACTTGATGACAAGACAACATGACTTGTCTCACCTGCTAACTAGACCATCCTAAATGACCTTATAAAATACCAAGGGGAATGCACTATCTATTATTATAGACCATTGATGACTAATATAATGTCTTCATAGTTAACATCAATAAAGGTATGACTAGGTAATTCAAGTTTCAAATGATCCTCATTCTAGGTAGTCAAATTTTGGATAATAAAAATGTCATAGTACATTTTGAATATGATGAATCTAACTAATTATTCTAGAACATCAGGTAATTGGATTGATCCAATTATCAAGATATAACTTCTATAAGGCCATTCAAAGCTCAAAATATACTTTTATACTCTAATACCTCTTAGATGGATACACATGGATAGACTAAATCTCATCAAAGGATAAATATAGTATTTATTAAATCTACTAAAGGTAGATTTCCCATTCAATATACATGATTGATGAATGGATATCCATCCTCAGGATGGAATATTTTGAATTCAAAATTTTGATACAACTAAATGAGAAATTTCATTTTTTACAAGTCATTAGTGGTTAATCATGTGGAGAAAATATAAGTTCCTACTATGGTGAATCAATAAAATTCTCAATAATTAAGTGAGATCAAAGTTGATAAGTGTCACCTATGGATGTGTCACATTCTCCTTATATAATTTATCAATATTTAGAGATACCACTTTCAAATTTAGGGTTGTAAGGTATGAACATCACAATAATATATACATAGAAATATAAGAGTCCTGAGACCTCAAAGCTATGGAGGGTGATCTAAAATATGAGGTGGATTACACCCATGAAATTATTTCCATTTAAAATTTAGAAATGTGTAAATAAACAACAAATCTTAATGTATTCCCCTACATCAATTTTAAAAAAATGTTCATAAATTTAATTTGTCAAGATTAGTTAATATAACCTTAATATTTGGCCTCATATTCAAATAATATTACCATATGTATTACATATAATTATAATGTTTATTAATATTGGTTGGAAACCCATGATTTCATATAAGTCATTAAGGAATGGGACAAAGATATAAATAATTGGGTTGACATCATTGATATGGATTCATACCTCATTAGGTTGTTTAGGGAATACATTTGAATTAGTATATTATTGATGAATGGTATTTATAGATAATTTGACATAGTGCACATAAAAAAACTATGGATTATATTTCACTATATGAGCATTGATGATAGATAACTACCAAATCTAGTGTAAATCATTTGTTATAACTTCAATAAATAGTTAATGAGAGAAATGAATGGAAGAAAATTCTATATGATGTCATATTTTTTATATTCCTTCTTTACCACTATATGTTTTTGGCACCCAAACTTCCATTAATGGAAACATTCTTTCTCTCTATTTCACCTATATTATGATAGCTTGTATGAACACCATTATAGTGGCCAAATAAGGAAAAAATTTCATGGTTTTTATCCTACACCTTAAATGGATATCAATGAATCCAAAATTCCTAGAATTTCAGATATTGTGAGGAAATCCATTATGAATATTGGGTATTATTGGTATTATGAGTATTTAAAAATTATAAAAATAGAGGGGATCATTATTTATCTTTAAATTACACTATCATATATCAGATAGGTTGGTCGAGTAATACATTTATTCCTAATTTTTTGAATGGATGTATATAATCTAAAAAGAAAAAATACATGACACATATCCTTATTTATATTTTTGGAATGGTAAAAAGGAAAAAAATAAATTTCCTTCAATCTAATGGAAAAAAAATCATTTATCCTATAACATCATTAATCTAAACAATGGGAACCATGAGAGAATATGAGGAGGCTTGTGCATTATATTAGGTCCAAGATGAATGTAGCATACAATCATGAGCACCATGATGATTAACATTTATATCTAAACCAAATAATTGATGTATAACTTATATCTAAAATGATAGTAGCTCACTAGAGAAAATACAAAGATCAAAAAGTTTAAACATAATAGGTACTATAAAGGAGAATTTACACACACTTTCCATTATATAAGACATTCAAGACTAAATGTGATTTCAAATACAATATGTTTAAAATATTATCTCTTTATCCTCCATATATTTTGGGAACAACCACCACTAGTTAGGTAATGGGATCCCTTTTTACATCTTCTATTCCATTAACATTTGTTCTTAATTATCCCCCACTTTATTTTATCAAATATAAGTTTGGATCCCAAATCTATTTACCTTGTTCTCCTAATGACCACTCTTATGAGATCATCCAATAGTAATCCTTATTTAAACATACCCTTTTATTTTTCTTATGATTATATTATGAGGGGTATTATATCACCTATCATTCCAAATGAACTAATTGATAGTGTGTCAATATTTTCAAGTGTAGTTTTTGATGTACCTCTTTTAATTAATGTTTTTATAGTTGTACCTATATTTATTAGTATAAGGGGATACATTATATGAATACCATATATCTTAAACTTTAATTTTCAATTGATATCATAATTCATTTTTTTTCCTCATATCCTAGTGGCCATTTATCCATCAATTCACACGAGAAAATAAAAGGTCCATTCATCCTTGAAACCTTTTGTGACCATCTTAACAAGCATACTTGTTTCACCTCCACTAATCACCATTACAATTCTTCCCCCATTACCAAAATATTTCCCCACTCCATCCACATCATAGATTGATCCAACATCTTCCACCTCCATGGCCACTATTAAACAATGAAAAACTATCTAAGGTAACTAGATAGGTGACCAACAAGAAATAAAGGAATAATAGTCTGAATTAATTTACAATGGGGATTATAATATCAAATTTAAATTCAAATAATTCATAAAAAAAATTAATAAGATAACCACCAAAATATTCACTCAATATGGGATCCATATACAACTACATAATAAATATTAATTATTCTCCTTAACCAAAACAATAAAAATAATAATTTATAGTGTTGTATAGAAATTTTTACAGAATTTAAAATTAGTAATAAGGGAAAAATACTACATGAATACAAAATTATAAAAGTTGATTTATATAAATTTGAGAATTCTCAAAAACCTGATGAATATCATATTCTTGGGTGACATGGTATGAAAATTTGTTGATGATCTCAATTATTTTATGGATTAAATGAATTAGGTTTATGAGATCCATGTGAGAAGTGACGTTTTGAATTATAATTGATAAAATTTATAATAATAACATGGTTTTGTTTGGAAAAGGATTCATGTCCCTAAGTTGAATATAATGACAATATTTGATGTGAGGATATATCGATAATTCATTATGACATTAAAATATCCATAGATTTTTGGATGATGGAAATATAGGGAAGCTAATATAATTTTATTACTCACGTAAAACAACAAAATCATCACCTCTATAGAATTCAAAATGCATATGAATAATTTTAAGAAATAAAAGTTAAAGAGGTATCCCAAGATGTTGTCATACTAATAACACATATCATGTATCCCTTTAGACACCCAAGTTTAAAATGTTAATGTAATTAAAGATAACTTAAATACACATATATAAAATCATGATACAATTATAACATGGGGGATGGCCATTATTATTATGGATCCAATAGGTAATGACTAAGATTTAATTACTCAGGATCTCTAGGTATGGGAAGGCCAAAAATAGCTAGTTAGTTCCAAGTAATGATGTTTTAGGAGAATGGGGATTGTAACTAAAATCATCTATTAGGTAATGTTAGGTCATATTTTATATTAATCCTAATGACTTAATAAGTAGTGGTTCTTAATTTTTTTTAGAATAGATTTTTTATTGATCTATAAAAATATTTGTATTTATTGATGGGGTTATTTCCATCCTTTACATGTATGCTTTGTGTAAGCTTTTTAAGTAGGAATATATTAATAAAAACATGATTAATTTAAAACTATCTTGGACGTTTGTGAGTTTTGTAATGTTTTTGATTTCTTAAATTTTAGTATTATTTTTTTATGTGATAATAATGTTATGTTAATTAATTAAATTGAGTAACTCTTATAACTAGTTATATTTTAAAATTAATTCTCATATACAAATGTATTTTTATTTAGCTATTATCTATAATAATATATCTTAAATGGTAAATATTGTGATGATGGTGTTTTCAATAATACATTTATTGCATTTTTTACCATGCTGATTTTATTTTAAGTATATTCTAGGTTAGGTAAACGTTGGTGTAAGTCTAGTTGAAACACAAAAAGTGGTGATTACTAGTAAGATACATCTCTATAAAGTGTTGAATAAACTTATTTTTTACCCTACCCTTTCCCTCATTTTATTTTATTAAGAGCCACATTTATTTATATTCATCTTCAAAATAATGAATATATTAGTCTAATAATGATGGTATATGAGATAAATTTGATGAATTATTTCTCTTATTATAGTTATATCTCTATGGCTTCATTGAACTATTCTAAATAGACTATATAGGAGACCCAAATATTGAAACTTTTTCCCTATATCACCTTTCATATTCCAAAAAAATGAGGGTTTTCATTCCATCATCTCCTTTGGTGTGTTTAAAACATTCATCAACATGAAATAAGGATTAGGAGGGCATGAACCAAAACTATAAACCTTGAAATTTAGGTATAATAAGAGTTGTTTCAAAATTTCAAAAAATATATATTTCCAATTTTTTGTAATATATTTAAATATGAGTCAATTTCCATATTGTTACAACCCATATAAACACATATTATGTCTATAAGACCCAAAATATCTATAACCCATAATAGTTCACTGACTGATTTCAATTCTAATCCATTCAGACCAATTGCTTGGTTAGTAGGGTAAGAAACTAATATCTCTCTTGATGTCCATGAATTATAAATAAATCCTAAAATATATTTTTTGTAGTTCACACCCAATGTATGACCAATTACTAAATAGAATACAATGTCATTTAATATACTTTAATAAGTGTAAATGTAAAACATGAGGACATAACATGTATAATTTTCCCATTTATCCTTTAAAATTCTACATATAACTAGTTTTTCAATACCTTTAAGAGCTCAATAATTGGTTGGACCCAATTTAATGATAAATTTTTATCTCAATTTAGATAAGTTATTAATCCCATTGAATTATGCTAATATTTTTTTAAGATATATATATATATATGTGTGTGTGTGTGTGTGTACACACACACACACACACACACACACACACACACACACACACACACGCACACACATGCATACATACATACATACACATACTTATACTTCAACAATTATTTTAATATATAGAGATCACCTTGTCATGGACTAACCTCTTGCATAGGATAAATTTATCAAGGTGGACCAATAGATAAATTAATAGGTAAAAAATACTTATATCCATCTATAATGTTAGCATGAATCACCCAACATTAAATATTATTCGACATGCTAATAAAAAACACCCAATGTGAAATCATGTCTTAATCACAATTTTTTTACCATTGATGCACATGACCATTACCTCACCTCTATATTTCATTAGTTGAGCATTTATATAGGTGGAAATATAAAACCAAAATTCAATCCCTAATTCATATTATAGAAAATGTTAAGATGGCACCTTGATATTATATAGTAAATGAGTTTGGTGACATATAGTAGATGGTTCAAAGACTTAGTAATGACTTCATAAACATACAAAAGTAAGTGAAGAATATTGGTGGAGAAATTTATAATCAAAATTACACTTACGAAAGGTAAAACTAGCCATTCAACCTCCTAAACAATAATCCTAAAAAATCACTAAACAAATTTATTAGATTAACATTAGTGATTTGGACTTACCCAATTGGTGTAGTGTGCACAACATAACCTATCATATAGAGTTATATTGTGTTAAATTTTTTAATTCATTTTACATATTCCAAAATTTTATGTATAGGTATGAGATCATTAAAAATCACCAATACATATGAAGCCCATAATACATGTACTCTACCAATACCATTATTGTGTTCCATAGTTTTTATTTTCTAAGCGAAAAAGACAATGAATTAGAAAATAATATAAATGAGATTCATGATTTCTAATAGTATCATACGAATAATTATTAATTGAGGAGAATGATTCAAAAATATCCACACATAACATCCACTTTAGACACTCCACCTAATCCAAAAGTAGACAATAATCCCCCACCTTTTAAAGGTAATTATAAATGTTATATTAATAACATGCAATATTTTTTTGGTAAAGGTGGATAAAATATAGTTGAGGACATGAAAAAATATCAATTCAAACATTAGGTTGCATGATTTATACTAAATCATAGAGAAATATGGATTACTCTTGAAGTGATTAATGTAAAAATAAAATTTACATTTATTTGACATACCACAAGATAACATTACATGTAAAAAACTAAATCAACAATGTTACTTTTTATATAATAAATAAAAATTATTATAATAACTTGTATTTAACTAAATTTGCTGATATTTTAACCACAAAAACTTGCACACCTAAATATAAAGGTTCATGTAATGAAAATTATACATACATAGTAAATGAATGTAAAGGAAATGTCTATCATTTATTCACTTATAGTTTACTTTATTTCATCAAAATCCAATAAATATACTATTTACATACTTTCCAAAATTTAATACACTAAATGAGAGAATTATAAACTGATCTCCTTATTCCACCTTCGAAAACCAAACCTACAAATTATCTTTCCCATGTAAATCTTAAATGAATGAAGTTTGAATGACTAAACCAGTTTTATTTATGGTGGATAAAATTATAATAAAATACATTGATATGGTTAATATATGTTTCTACTAAATTGGTGGAGAGTGAAATTTTCCAAATGTGCTACCGATTCATGAAACAAAACAACCAATAAGATAATTTAGTTACAAAACTAGTAACCACTAGTCTTCCCAACCAAAAATGGGGCAAGGAAAAGTTACCAAAATAAAAAGATATATATTCATGTATTGGAAATTCCTCGAGAACATAATAAGTTGCAAATATATCCCAAAAACAATAATGCACTTTATCCTTTTAAATTATGTGATACCAAGCTTAGTTCAATATAATTCCCATATTGAATATGAGTAAATAAGTAAATCAATTAAAATTCCCTCAAACAATTAATACACATTCCAAAACGACCTTTGACGTCAGTACATATGAGGGTGATATTAATTATCAGTGATAAATTTGAAATAAAACTCATGTAATAAAAACTACATGAGTTATTGTTACCAATCATCGCCAAGTATTTTTTAATAAATTTATTAAAACTATTCAATTTTTTTTAAAGTTAAGATTAAATAATATCACAAATTTGAAAACTTGAGCTTTACATTATGAAATATATTAATGCTAGTGATACTACAACTACTTAAAGTGTACAACATCTAAGTTGCAACATGTGAATTTATTGTTTATATATGAAAAAATTTCTATGGTAAAATTTATTTATGGACTTGATATGTCATTAATATCAATATCAAATATCTCTTATATGTGACTATATGTTTACCATGTTCCAAACTTGTATAATACTTATGAAACTACCATTATAATCTTTTAATGCAAAAGAAATGTTATTTTAAATAATTTGATCAAAATTATGAAATGTTATATCCCATTAATAAATATTCAAATCAATCAACCCAACATTATGTCATATTAAATTATATAAATAGAAAACAATGGCTAAATGAATGCAACAAGTTAGCCCCCTCTAACAGTTTTAAGATTAATGGCTTAGGACATCATATGTGAAAATTGAATAATTTTAACATTTAAAATGGGGGTACTATAATTTTCTATAACATTCGAGACCTTTGTAACCATATTCACTTGTGAAATTAGGTTGTAAACATAATTGAAAAATTTAGATACTTAGGAGTGTGATCTAAGCCAATTGGTTCCTAAGAAATTATGCACAAAACCATTAAAAGATTTTGTAAGGGATTTGTTCATCTAGAATAACACAAAGAATATGAAAGATTTATACATGGAAGTTTAGTCTTGGTGAAAATAAATGCACTATTTTATAATATCGATTATGAAATAAAGGAATGTTTATAACAAAAGAATATTCAATACTTATTTATTTATAAAATATTGATCATAATTTAACAAAGCATTCAAAACTTTGATAAAAACAATATTTATAGTAATATGACAAGAAATTATTGTCTTCTCCTTCATCATGATGGATACCTCACATTAACAGATAAAAGAGTTGAAAATAAACAAAAATGAAAGAAAATAATGAATAGAAAATAATAAAATAAGCAAACCAAAACTAAACTAAAATTGATGAAAGATGTGTTTTTATGAGATTTGAGATTAAGAAAATTATTTGTTTTCTTGATTGTATATTTTATATTAGTTTCTAATAAATATTTTTGAGTATTCTCATGTTTCATATATTCAATTGATAATATTATTTCAAAATACATAAGGTCTCAAAATTTGAAATATTCATAAATAATATTATTTATCATGTCATTCAATTTTGATGTAAAAATAAAAGAATAATGAAAAGTGTCATACTCACCTATGCTTATCACAACATGATCATGAAATTATAGAAAATAAAATATTTTATATTTAATTTTTGTCAACTTATTATTCAATCTATTATCCACATAATCAATGTCTTCAAAGTCTTCTTTTGACATTATAGTACATGATCCAAATTATAGAGATCAAAATTTTCATCTTAAATGTAATCCTTTGAATCAAAAAAGATAGGACAATTATCATTAAAAATTTATTTATATTTGAGATCATTACAAATATTAATTAATTCATAAGGAGAATAAATTTTTTTTTGGGGAGGAGAAAGAAAACATATTCTAACTATAATAGATTTCAATGTCTACATCTAGATCTTGTTAAAAAAACATCAACACCATTATTTATATCGAGAATAATTTGTTTAACAAAAGGTTATTATCACATGATAAATAAAAGTTAATATAAATGATTTTATTGGATTACTGATTAAGTAGATCAAATGAATCAAATTGTTTTAAATATGAATCTAATAAAAATTCAAGATTTTATTGTAAATAAAAATATTATGATTTTAGACTAGATGAAGAATTTGAATTGTAATCTAATTCTTTATAATAATTCTAAGTATTTAATGTCATGATTTGTTCATATACAAGGAAGATATAAAAATATTTTGGAAAATTATGTTCAAAATATATCATTAATTTTAATTTTTATTTTTGCATTTGAGCATATCATGATCAAGCAAGCAAAGCATAATTTTTTTAATTTTTTCTTTGAATGTGAGCAAACCTCAATGTTGAGATAAAATTAATAATACCAATTTTTTAAATAATTTAAATATAAATATAAATTATATTATTGTTACAAAAGAGAAATAAAATTTCACTACTTGGACTTAAAGAAACATGGATTTAATTTAATTTCAAAATAAAGTGAAACAAATATTCCCCAATGGATTATTTTTCCTTCCAAGAAATCATAAACAAGGTTGTTTGATTTTGATCTACTTGATTTTTTATTAAATTTTTGACTTAATTCCATTCTCAAGTGATTTCATCCATATTTACCATAATTGAGCAAGAAACTATCACTAAACTATAATTAAAATATGGATGACCAATTATGATAACTATGAACTGAAAACTAGAAACATGTTATTGTAATGTGAGTCATTGAAGGAAAAATGCATAATTGTATAAATAAATAAACTTATTTTAAATTTCCCTATTAAATTCTTGAAATTTACTAATGGTTAAAAATATCGCATCAATGAATCAACATGTTTTCCTATTATGAATATGAAGATAGAATTGTACCAATTTAATCATAAGGGACCTATGGATGAAAATAAATACTAAAGTGTGAAAATAGGTATTTTAAGTTCCAGAGATTAATAAGTTAAATAATAAATCTAAATATATATTATAACCATTTAATTAAATCAATCAAACATTACACTATTATCAACCATGCCTAGAAGAAATATTCTTATAAGCAATGCATTACTACTTTAATGTCATATTAATCAATTCCAATCAACTTCAAACTATCATCTGATCTATTTGACAGAGCTAAACCAATGGTTTATGTATTCCCTTGAAAGATTGAATATTCATATTTATCAAATAGTTGCATTTAATATGCATGTTCACACTATAAGGATGAAATAAAGGAAACAAATGAGAAAGGAAAAAAGAGCAAAAACAAAGAAATAAAAAAATAACAAATCAAACTAAGATATACCAACCAAGATCAACACAAACCTAGTCTAAAAAAGCTATGGAAAAGAAAATAAAAACATAAAGATAACAAATCTAACACAAATCTAAAATCTCAAATAATTAATATTAAGATTAATGCCATGGTAAATTAATAAATTACAAAGCTAAATATTAACATTGCCATAGTAAAATAATTAAGAGAATAAAATAATGACTAAGAGTACTAACTAAATAACTAATAAATAAAGAGAACTAACTAGGATTTTAAAAAAAACATAAATAAAAGAGTGTGAGACTTGTAAAATAATTGAATTAAAAGTATGAAAAAGTAATTAATTAAGAAAACTAAATAATTCTAACTGTAAATAAATATTTTTAAAAACTATCCTTATATAATTGAAACTCCAATAATATGTCAAAAAATGGGATGTTTTTATCACTATTCAGACAAAGTACATGAAGTTATGTGCTTATGAATTATTATACAATCACAAAAGACATTAATACATGATAATATTTATGATAATGAGTTAGCAATAAATCAAGAAACTAGAATATAATTATGTTATTCAATCATATTAATTTACCATAGATAAGATACAATTTGGTTTATCTACAAATGATTATTTAATCTCAAATATGCTTACACAAAAGAAGAAAGATATGGAATCTAAAAATTAAAGAGCTCTTAATACCTGTGTGTTTTATCCTTGTTTTGTGTGTCTTTAATATCCTTATAAATAAAATTAACAAGTGTTGGTTACATTTTAAAGTTATAAATAACCCTTTGTTAGTTAATTTTTATAAAGTTAAATTAACATAAATTAAAAGTTAATCACTTTAATATAACTTTTTTATAATTTTTTTAGACATGGTAAAAAAATGGGTTTTAAAGGATCCCATAAACATTACATAAGTGATAATGATAAACAAAAAACACCAACTTGAGATAAATGATAATAGTTATCTCACCAAGAAGCCAATAAAAACCAACTTCAAATCTATAAGAAACTTAGCCTAACTAAAAAAATAAGATAGTACATGACAACATCGGGCTATCCTACCAGTCTTCTAGCCCATCCTAGGTAGTGTATTTTTTCTTGTTACTCTTTTTTGTTTATTTATTATGAATTTTATTATATGTACCTCTTTTTTTCTTGTTTCCTCTTATCCTTTTTCTAGGTATATTTAATTAGAATTATATGGTGCACATGAATCAATCTTAGATCAGTTAAGATATATCAGACCTACACTTATAATTGGGGCACACACTTGTTAATCAGGAGCATGACTAATATGAGGATCCACTTGACCCAATTAGGAAATCACTTGTATCATCTGTCAAAACTCATCATGCTAGCTAGGGTTCTAAATCCTATAGTCTAGCACAATTGCACAACAACCCTAAAAGAGTCTTATAGTTTATATATTCACTTATGAGAATAAACAAGAAAAGTAAACTAATCTAGTGCTCAACAAAGCTTGTGACACAAAGTATGGGTTAGAACAAAACAAGTAAATAACAACTAAAATAAACATGCATAAGAGACATATAATGACGTCAGTGTATATAGAATCCTAATACATGGGATAAAATAATACATACTACATTACCTATATACTCTTACAAAGGAGAAATAAAGTTAGGAATACTTACCTTTGAATATGATAGTATCGATTCTCAACCTCTCCCTTGGCCAATGGTACTTTTCAAGAGATTTTTTTGGCTTGTAAGGACAACCAAGATAAATTAGCTCTAGGCTACATGACCTACCTAAGAATCTAAAAGACCATAAGACAAGATCAGAGCTCTAAAATAAAGTATTGAACCCTAAAGATTTATTCCTCAAGTATAATGGTCAATAAGTAGATGTTCATTCACAATTATTCAATTAATTCAAATCTCTTATGAAATTTTAAGGAATGACCTTGTATATATAATAATATCTCACCCTAAAGACTTTCAGACATGTCAGCTATGCTAGGTTGATCAAGTAGACTTAGCACATTATTGGGCTAATGCCTAAAGTTTATTCTAGGTTAGTTGAGATGAAAGGTAACAAAGAAAGGCAAATTATCCTTATAAAAAGCTAGGTTGACCTAGCAATAATGAAAGCCAAAGTATCCTCAAAATAAGCTAGGTCGACTAGGTCGACCTAGCTTACTAAACAGATCAAAAGGGAAATAAGGTAATAAATGAGAGATAAAGCATGATAAATGGTAGGAAAAAATAGGAAAGAGATAAATAATCTTAGGGTTCAAGGTTTTAGGAGACAAGAGTGTAGATAGCATGTGGCAAAAGGAATAATAATCTTATGAAGCATCAAAGGTCTACCCATCCCTTTCTCGATGCACCCCTTAAGGTATACACTTAGAGAGATTGAGATTTAGTAGGTTCCTACAAGATACAAAGTTTTATTAATAAATAAAAGTGTGAAAATATTATGTGTATACATATTCCCTAGCTGAAGCTCATCACATGTCACGTAAGTGAAACATGAGATGGTGCTTCAAGATAGAACATGATGACACATAACACTAATGCTAAGTAAAGTTTAGTAAGAAGCAAATAAAATAAATGAAATGATAGAATTGAGAAACAAATACCTATACATTACCTTAGTTCTGGAGAAGAAGACTATAAAAAAGTGAAGGTGTCTAATGCAAAGCACACTAGGTGAACCTATAGAAGTTAGAGCAAAAATAGCCAAAAATTGATTTTTTTTGAAGATAGGCATATAATAATGGAAATTAATCTATATGTCATCACATTAGGAAAAAATCTATTGTCCTAGATGAAAATATGTAGACATACAACCCAATTACACTAGAGGATCTGAGTGTACCATTTGACCCAACTTAGGCGAGTGAGTTTAGACTAGTGGGAGAGGCCACGAGGTAGATATAGATGTAGAGAGAGAGGGAACATACACCAATAGAGATGGGTTTAGAGAGAGGTAGGCCTAGTAATCCCTAGTTGATAAGAGATTTGTGCATATGGAGATAGTGGCATTGATGATGTAGGCATATATAATGATGTAGACCTAGCTGATACAGGCACATGCAATAACCCATATCAAGTTGGTATAGGAACAAATGCAAATAACATGTCTGTAAGGACATGTAGAGGTATTGAGATGTTAGACTACCTTGTTATAACATACCATTTGAAGGATTCATATCGAGGCCTTAATAGGTAGTGTGGTTATGCCATGAGATAGATAGGATGGATCCCAACCCTAGAGCTAAAGTATTGTATATAGTTGTATATGTTGTATCAATATATATATATATATATATATATATATATATATATATATATATATATTGTATCATTTTGGATTATTGATTTGATTATGTAAATGGTCACTATGGATATATTGTTATCATTATGCTAGTTGTATATGTGGATGATTTGGATATATTTCATTATAGCACATGAATTTAGCTTTGTTATATATGCTATAGGAAATATATGAGATGTGGTTTATTTTTTAGCATTGTGAGAAACACGTGCATGGTTTAAAAAAAAGGTAAAAGGACTTAGAACATATAATCGATCAAAATTGCACTACACACTAATTCAAGCTGGGAAATGTGTAATAACATGAAAAATAATGAAGTATAAAGAACCAAGAAATGGAAAACAAGATGGTAAAAAAGGGAATTTGTTTTCAAACTAGAGATGAAATATTTTTGTATCAAATTAAAATAAGTAAAATCATACTATATCACATTGGGAAGTATGAAAAACAAATTAATAAAATGGAAGGTATGTATAAGGTCACACAAGTTAAGAAAATAAATGAAAAGTCAATGAAAATTTGGTCTTAAATTGATCACACTAATTCAAGCTAGTAAGTATGAAAAAATTCAAGAAATGGTTAAAATCTTACATGTACTTGAAAAATAAGAAAATAAGAGGTGAAATAAAAATGAAGTAAGCGTAAAACATACTAGTTCAAGATGGGAAACATGTCAAATGATGTCTAAATTCATAAAAAACTTAATCATATCTCAAAATTGACACATGTAATTTGATGGTAACTTGACTTTTGAAAAACTTTTTGATGAGGACTGGGTCCTATTCATGGTCTTACACTATAACTCACCAAAGGGAACACCACATGGGGTGGAATAAGCATGCACAATCAAGTACATAGGGAATAAGGGTAATAGGATAAAACACTCATAAATATAAAACCCAAAAGGATGCCAAAACAACATTGGAAAGAAAAATAATAATATTGGATTTAAATGCAAAAGGGATGGTAATTTTGTGAGGAATTATCAGGTCATATCCATGGTCTTATACTATAACTCACAAAAGAAAAACCCAAGGGGTGTGATCATAAATCAAGACAATATTTCTCAAGAGGAAATATGAGGAAAGGGAATGAAAAAGGGAGTGTAAAAATAAAATACTTAGGTATCTTAAGAGAACATAGGAGATAAGAGGCATACTAAGAACATGAGAAGATACTAAGTGACTAGTGGTCATCTATATATAAGGGAAACATGTTTCCTATAGACATAAAGATTTGTAGCAAGATAAGTGTGCTACTAAGATCAACTCATGAAGGGATATTGGTAGAATCAAAAATTAAAATAGACCTACCTCCCCACAATGTGTTCCCCACTCTTTAGGACCCCTTACAGAACCATAGATCTACTATGAAGATTGGGTACTTACATGAGAAAATAGGTAGCACTAGAATATTTTTTTGAATTCCCCTATTCTAATATACTTGTCTACCATACCCCAAAGGACTTCAACTCTATGTGAATCTAACTATGGAGTTAGAGTTTTGATTGGAGATAAGAGATGTGCTTGAATCATGTCTTTTAGTGTGATTTGACTTTTAAGAATATTGCATATTTTTTCCTTTTGATATCATTACTTTTTGTTTACATGAATTGCCTTTTAAATTTATTTTTAAGTATTTTTTTTTAGATTCCTCCTTATGGATTTGGAGTGACCAAGCATGAGAGAGATAGTGATACACATTAATGAGCTATAAGTTAAGGCTAAAGGAAGCTAAGTAACTAAAGACAAAATATTGATTAAGATACTTAGGATTGATAATAAACAAATATGTGATCTCAAATCTCAATCATGTATATGCTTAGTTTGTAAAAAAAGAGGAAAAAAAGAAAAGGGAGATCTACAAGTGGACCAGTAAAAGGAAATAGTAATGAGAAAGACTATTTTCTAACTGATCACATGGTAAAAGGAGATAATAACCAAAAGGGCCAGGGTATATACAACCAAGTCACCATGACAATTATTTGCAAAAATCAATGATAAGAAAATAAACAAGCATGAAGATACAAGGCAATAACAAGCTAAGTATGGTGATTTTGTGAGGATCTATCAGGTCCTATCCATAGTCTTACAAAGCAAATCACAAAATAAATATCCAATGGATGTAACAAGAAGAAAATAGAAATATAAAACAATGATAAGGAAGAAAAAACATATGCAAAAAAAGATAAAATATAAAATTAATAATAAATATATTATAACAAAGAAGATAATGATATAAGATAAGCAATAATTTGACACAGTATCAAATGATATAATCAGATATATAAAAAAAATATGGAGCACACATCCAATCCAAATATAAATATAAAATTACCATTCATGTGATCATAAGTACTTGTAAATATGCCCCCACACATTATACAAATCATCAAATAAATCTCTATGAAGTTGGATATGAATTGCTACTAATGTGTTATTGATATTTGCTAAATATAGGCAAATACTTATTTTTTAATCTCCTTAACTAAAAAATTAGGAATACTCATTGGATCATGCTAAGGAGGGAAATTGGGTAAAGGATGATCAAAATAATGTGTGGGAATAGGATCTACGGGAGAAGGAGGAATCACCAGTGGAGAAGGATCCACAAGTGACAGAGGGTTCATAGGTGGGGAAGGAACCATAGGTAGAGGTAAAAAAGGAACCATGGGAGATGTAACTATGGGAAAATAAGAGGAAACCTTCTTATGAGAATGACCTATGGTAGGAATAGTAGCTGATCTAGGGATAGCTATAAGATGTTCCTGAAGGATATGATAACAATCAATATGATGTGTGTCACATTGGTGTCATATATAATACATCTCACCATACTTAGGTATATAGTCAAGAATAATCTTGGGTGGAGGTATAGTAGTGTCTATGGATAGGGAAGAAGGATTCAAGGTATCAATATATCATAAAAACTTATGACAATGGTTAGAATAATGAGTATCTATCCCATGAAAGAAACATATATGCTTGTTAGTTTGTTTAGGAGGAATAATCATGAGAGAATGTGTAACCATTTTGGAATAAGAGGGAGATGACTCATTGCTCCATTTGGTGGGAAAAGGATCCATATTAAGAAAATGAATCAAACCATCACCAAGAGGAGGTGATGATGAAGAAGGAATATAACTAGTCTTAATGAGAAAAGACCTAGTGAAAGAAGCAAGAGTAGGCTTACCAATAGTGGAAGAAGTAATAAGAACTAGTTCTAACACATGTTCCACTATGGGATGACTAGGATCAATATAAGGTCTAAAAAGGGAAGCACTAACCTTAGGAGAAAACTAGTGACATGAATTAGGGAACCTATAAAAATGGTAAGGGCTAGTCATAGCATGATCCATGAGCATAGTCCTATAGGGATCTTTAGAAATTGGAAGTGTTAGTTCCATCTCTATTCTATGATAAAGAGGAAAACTACAAGAATCAGGAACTACAAAATTCAAAACATGAGAGGATACGTGAAAAGACTCAAGTAAAGAAGAATGACAATGTACAATCTTAACATCATGTGTTTGGACAAGACCACTTAACAAAGGATCATCTAAGGAATAGTCATCATCATAATCAAGCAAATGAAGATTGACGACATAATTTGGAATAACTTTGTCATCAAAAGTGCATGGTGAATAGAATGATGAGTCTTGGATAATACTACATGAATGTCATCATAAGAAGGTTTTCAAGAATGATGTTATAAGGAAGTAGGAAGTTAAGAGATGAGACGAGGTATGAGATTAGAAGTTTTGACCTTGATATTAATCTCATCAGGCTCATCATCATCAAAGTTTAAAATGTTGGGAGGAATATTACCAATAATCTCACGATGCCCATTGTATCCTCTAATTGAGTTGATAGGAAAATTTAGATGCTACAACTTATGAAATAGAATGCTAGGTAAAGGATCAAGAGTAGGAATCTTAAAGATACCATGATCTCATAATTGTTCAAAATTGAAATGGTTATTATCTCCTTTAATCCTATAAATGGCTACATTATGAGGGAATTTAATTCATTGGTAGGAAAAAGAGGGGATAGCTTATATACAATGAGTCCATGGCCTACCAAGCAAGATGTTATAAGAAAGAGGAAAGTTAAAGATCATCACCTTCACACAAATGGTAATAGGTGGGATAGTAATGGGAAAACACACACACCTAAGAGAAGGCATTTTCCTTATATCATATCCTCGGTAGGTGTTGTGTGGACTTAAGATTGCATTTATAATATCCAAGGGTTTTAACGAAATCAAGAGAAGCAACATAAGTGCCATAACCCGCATCAATCAAAGTTTGTGTAACATAGATATCACCAATTTAGATGCTAATAAATAGGGGAGGATCATTTGCATGAAGTAAAATATCATTGGGAATCATAGATGTGATGGGAAATTTTAATGAATGAGAAGTGTCGATAGTTTCATCAACATTGATGGACATCTCTTCACATTATTTTAAGATACTATCCTTAAAACTAGATAAGGCTACCTCTCATCCTACTAAGGGAAGATGATGGACATTCATCTCAAATAATAATTACATAAGATGGTTATGATGATGGGGAGATGTCATCATGTGTTCAAAAAATATAATTTTAGAAGGGAGATTAGTGATCTCTACAATGGGGTCCCACTCATCATAACCCATGAGAAGATTGTTAGATATAGGTGCATAATGGTTAAGGAGGTCTTTTGAGGGAAGAGTTGAAGACAATTGAAATTTGTGTTCATAAGAATGAGAAGGTTTAAAATAAGGTTGTAAATAATGTTGAGATGATGAACTAATAGGTTTAACTTGATCTTGAGTAGAAGAGGTGTTAACAGAAGCTTGATTAACATTAGAAGGAGAAGATGATGGAAGAGTGGTAGAAATAACATGAGATGTGTTATCTAAAGGAGAATCATAAGTTAGATCTTCATAAAATATTATAATATCTTCTTACCCCAACTCATTTAAATGAATTGGAGAATAATATTGGATAACACGATATGTTTGAGAAGGAGGTGGGGTGTAGATAGGCTAAGAATCGATGAAAGCCACTAATCTTCACATATTAGTCATGCTAACCACATTTTATTTGAAAATTGGTTTTGTAAGACTTTATACATTATTGGTGGAAGAGATGGGATTGCCTTGTTTTTCTTGAATTAGATGATGATTAGGTAAAGGATCATTATAAATAGATAAATGAGCATTTGTTTAATTCAAGGCTTGAGCTTTATCATGAGTTTTGTAGTCTTAAAATGTATTCTCATAAGCTTGTTAACATTGGCGTGTGATAGAATCATATTTAGAATTAGGTCCGAGAAGAAATCTCATATCTAAATTATGAATCTATCTATAGGTCTCGTGAGAATTTCCCCAACTAGCATGAAACCAACAAAAATTTCTAGGATCATAACAAGTTTTCATAGGATGAGTAGGGTCAATTTCATGAGGAAGAGGTGTAGGTAGACATTTAATAAATTTAGTTAAGGAAAGAGTTTTATGAACATTAATTTTATTTTTTGAGAAATGAGTATTAGTAAATTGTTGAGAAGAGAAAGTTGGTTCTGAAGAAAGGGTAAGAACAACAAATTGAACATGTTGAATGGTATATGTGAATCAAAAACACCATCACTAGTAACATTTCAAATTTTATTTTTAAGTAATATATGAGAACTTATAGAAGGTTGGGGTGGTTTGAATTGATGTATAAGGAAATCTTATCATTTAGATTGATCACTAGATTCTTCTAAAGTACATAGAGAAAGGGTATGGACTTGATATTGTAATTTGGGATAAAGAGCATTTGTAAAGAGATGAAAAATATTATCATTGGCCATGTTGTGTACACATTTGTTTGATAAAGTATTCAATTATTTAGTAAATGCTTGGGCAATTTCATTTTCATTTTTCTTACAATTGATGAAATGGGCCAAAGTGTTTTCAAGAAGATCACTAGTTTGAAATTATTGAAATAAAGAATTCACTAAATCCTCCAAACTAGTAATGGAATGAGGTCTAATTTGATTGTACTAATCCAAGGCATCACCTGTGAGGGTCATAACAAGGAGCTTGGTAGTGGCAAAGGTGTTTAATTTAACCCAATATTTATAAAGATTCCCAAATGTTTTAAGATTAAGAGAATAATTATTTGATCGATTATAAGAGATTGTAGGTGTTATACCTCGTATATCAATGTTAACAATTTGAGTAGTGAGAGGTTCATTTTGTAGATGCTTGATATTTTTATTGGTTAAAGGAGGTTGAGGAATAATATTGCCTTGAGAATCTTGAAGAGGAGGGGGAGGAATACTTTGGTTATGTGTTCCCCAAGCCATTAGTTATGGTTGCATTTGAAGATGAATAAGGTGATTTTGTATTCTCATCATTCGATTTATGTTATGGGATTGGAAATCATTCATTTGATTGAGAGTTTATAATAAAATCTGGCGAGTTTAAATAACATTATTACAAGAGTTTGTGTTGGTATTAGTGTCTTGGGTACCATTATTGGTGTTGTTGAGAGCTTGAGATGAATGATGAGAATGAGAGGCACTAGTGCCAAAGCTTTCTTGTGTATAAAAAGATGGACTAGTGAATAGAAGAGAGGAAGAAGCACTAGAAGCATGAGTGCCTTAGGTATCAAACAATAAACTAGTGGAAGGATTAAGGATAGTGGATCTTAAGAAAGGTACAATAGATGTAGAACCAACCATGGTAGTTGAGATACTAGGCATGTAGGTAGAAGAAGGGAGAAAAGAATAAGAAGCATAAGAAGAGGTCATGATCAAAGGGAGAGGATATGAAGCAAACAAATTAGTACTACCAAATCCATTTGAGAATGTAGAGTGTGGTAAATGAGGTTCATTGTCTTGACTACTAATCATGATATTGTAAATGGTAGATGGATCTTTCCCTTTATATTGGGGAAATTGGTTAATAAAGTAAAGAAAAGCATTTCAGGAGTATACTCTAACTCAAGTTGGTTTTCTAGGAGAAAAGAAGGATTATGTTGTAAATAGGTATCATGAGGAAACCCATAGTCCATTATGTGAGTTGAAATATAGACATTATTAGCATTTACAAAAGGATCTCTACTTTGTCTATAAGAAACCCTATGAGGATTGGTGAATTCTATCATGCCTGTTGTTTGAGATTCAGTATTGTCATCAAATAACAAACCCATGATGAAAGAGGAAAGAAAGAAAGATGAGAAAATAAAGGATTTAGAAAGTGATAGAAATAAAGCTAGGTTGACCTGATCGACCTAGTGTAAAATAGGGATAATAAAACTAGATAGGGTCCATAGAACTGACCCAGTATAGAGTGCAAAAGTTGATAAATAAGGAAAATGGCCTAAAAATTGTGTTAGGTCAACCTAGTTAACCTAGTGTAATGCTAAGAGCAATAAAAATGGATAGGTCGACTAGGTTGAACTATCAGTTTCTATAGCTCTTGGCATTACACTAGCTGATAGAGGTAATAAATGGGGTCTAAAATAGTGTAGAGTTGAGATCATCAATATAGCACAATAGATAAAGAAAGAAAAAGGTTTGATAATAAGATGAGAAATGAAATTATATATGCTTGTAGCTAGTCTAAAAAAGTATATATTGAAATGAAATACATTGTTAATTACACTGATGCTGGTTAATTCAATTGGTATACATCAAAAAATTACAATTTTAAAAGAAAAGTATAAAGCAAATTAGAAATAGAGAAACAGAAACTAACCTTGGTGTTTTGGAGATGAAAAGAGAAAATGTAACTAACCTATAACCTTGAAGACAATTGGAACAATATATAGAGCTAGGTTGAGCTAGTTGACCAAGTGAGGTAAGAACCTACTACAAAATCTTGAAAAGTGTATTAAGTTGACCTACTTGACCTAGTAGACTAAACTGGATGTCTCGAAATGTACTAAGTTGAGTTGGTGGACCTAGTTGATTGGACTAAAAATATGGAAGTCTAGAAACTAGAACTTGCACTATGAATCTTAAACAAGACCTACTATAAAGTGGTTGGAACTATGTTAGGTTGACTCAGTTGACCTAGTAAGATAAATAGAAAGTTTACAAAGTGTTGGAAACCTGTGTTGGGTTGAGCTAGTTGATGTAATTGCTTATTCCTACACATAGAGAAAAATAGCTAGGTTAATAAAATCAAGCCAAAAAATCAAAAAATATGATAGAAAAGATGACAAAATGAAGAAAATAAGTGAAAAAACCCCTCCAAGGGTTTGATTCATGTTAGGTTCACCAGAATGTATGCAATAAAAATTATATGGTGTGCATAAATCAATCCTAGATTAGATAAGATAGATCACACCTACACTTCTAATTGGGGCACACACGTGTTAAACAAGAGCTTGACCAATATGAGGATCTACTAGACCTGATTAGGGGATCACTTGTATCATCTATCAAAACACATCATGTTAGGTAGGGTTCCAAAGCTTGCAGTCTAACACAATTGCACAATAACCCTAAAATAGTCTTATGGTTTCTATATTCACTTATAACAATAAACAAGAAAGTAAACTAATATAATAACAAGAAGATTAAACTAATTTAGTGCTCACCAAATCTTGTGGCATAAAGTATGGGTTAGAACAAAACAAGTAAATAACACTAAACTAAACATGTATATGAGACATATACTCACATCAATGTATATGAAATCCTAATACATGGGAGAGAAGAATACATATTGTATTATCTATCTACTCTTATAAATGAGAAATAAATTTAGGAATACTTACCTTTGAAGATGAACCTATCGAATCTCAACCTCTCCTTTGGCCAATAGTGCTTCACAAGAGATTATTGTGTCTTGTAAGGATAACCAAGATAAATCAGCTCTAGGATACATGACGTACCTAAGCATATAAAAGACATCTTCATAAGACAAGATTAGAGCTCCAAAATAAATTATTAGACCACAAATCTTTATTCCTCAAGTAGAATGGTCAATAAACAGATGTTCATTTGCACTTCTTCACTTAAGTCAACTCTCTTATGAAATGGTAAGGAATGACCTTGCATATATAGTAGTATCTTACACTAAAGACTTAGGACATGTTAGCTATGCTAGGTTGATCGGGTCAACCTAGCACATGATTGGACTAATGCCTAAAGTTTATGCTAGGTCAGCTAAGATGAAAGGTAATAAGGAAAGGCAAAGTATCCCTAGAATAAGATAGGTTGACCTAGCTTACTAAACAGGTCAAAATGGAAACAAGGTAAAAAAATGAAGGATAAAGCATGAAAAATGGTGGGAATAGATAAGAAAGAGATAAATAAGCTTAGGGTTCAAGTATTAAGGAGACAAGAGTGTAGATAGAAGGTTGAAAAAGGAACAACAATCTTATGAAGTACCAAAGGTCTACCCACCCCTTTCCTAGTGCACCCCTTAAGGCATGCACTTAGAGAGATTAAGACTTGATAGGTTCTTGCAAGATATGAAGTATTAGTAATCAATAAAAGTGTGAAAATATTATGTGTATATACTAGGTCCTTTGTAATAAAAACATTTGGTGGGTTTATAAGAGCTTAATTAGTAACAAATACTTTTTTACCCTTCTTATTATACTCTACCTCCTTGTTCTTCCTTCAAATATCCTCATGTTAATTTTTCAACTCATATTTATGTTTTAGTGATACTTTGAGCTTGGGATTGAGCATACTCATAGATTTATTCCATACTTTACCAACCCTACTATTATATTCAACACACCCCATTCTTTTATTTTTTTGAATAAGGACCCATTTGAATTTGAAAGGCTTAATTTTGTGTTGAAAATTATTTTTATTGGTATTTATATGTGTACTTAGATTGATTAAAGGATTTACAGATATTTTTTCTCACATTAATGATTCTTGTTGAGTTTATTATTTAATATAAATGTAATCAGTATTTTCCCATTTATAAAAGTTTTTAAAGTGTGATTTATTAAAGTCAATCTATTAATGTGTTTCATTAGTTTTGTTGTGTATACAAGTTTCTAGACAAGTGCAAAAAATGTAAACTAGAAATTCTAAGTTTTATACTTCACATATTTTTGACTTCGTAAGTTATGCATGTCATGGAATTTTAAGTCTTCAAAACCTTTGGGTATTCACAAATTTCAGTCCTTTGAATTTTTTCACTTCAAAAGTTTTGATCCTTAGAACTTTTATTCATCAGATTTTTTTATTAGAACTTTTATTCATCAAAACTTTTATCTATCATAATATTTGATTATCACAAATTTTATTTACACCAACTATCACCATCTCTAACCTTATGCATCTTCATAATTTTTGGGTCTTCAAATATTTTTTATTTGTGAATGTTTTCTTCATTTTTCATACATATTAGGCATCATGAGATTTTTCTAATTTAGTTTTAACAAAAAAATTGATAATTGACTTCCTATATCACACTACATGGCATAACTATTTTAATACAAAATTAGAGTCATGGTGACACTTGTTTGGGATAACATCATGGAATTAATATGAATGTATATTAATTATATGTGACATACCAACCAAGGTAAGTTACAAAGTTTGAATTAAATAAGTGAAATAAGCATGAATCCACTGGACATTAATGGCATATGAACTAAAATTAATGTCCCCACACTCAAAGCCATATGATCAAACTCTGAAGAGACATCATGTTTATTTATTACTAAATAGCTTGAATGAACATTCATTCCATAGAGAACTTAAATACATAACTATCTATGTTTACTTATGAACTACTTCTAGTGAGAAAGTAGATAATTGAGTTATCATGAGAATTACATGAGTGAACCAGATAAATAATGTTTTTGTCATCTAAGTTATTTAGGGGAGCGTTTCCACCTTTGAATTTATTCATCAAGGATTATATAGAGTATGTGGACACCATATTCAAAGAAATAATGTTTAATGGTGAATATTATAATTATATAGCTCTATGGGATATGATATAGAATGTGGATGCCCATTCATGCAAATAAAGTTTAACAACCAAGAAATAAAATTGGTAGATAACTTGATACCATTGAAATGTCAACAAATACATTTTGTGACAACTAAACCCAAAGTGATTCCCTACATCCTCCTACTTTAGAACCTATTCTTTGTAGGGAAGGTGTCTAGTGACTTTTTACACTAATTATAACATAAAATAATTGTCTCTTGTATCTCAAGAGATGCTTTATAGAGATACCTAAGGTTCCCCATCATAAAAATAATGTATGATGGGCATAAAATTTAACTATGGAATAAATATAGCATATTCAAGAATGAACTTAGAAAATTAATAATTCTCATAGAGATAGTCACCCTCAATTCTAGAGATCCTATGCCAATAGGTAAATTCAAGATGGGAATCCAAATTGCAATGGCCCTAGTGAAAAAATTATATGGTTGTGCTAGAATTCACTTTATTTTAGTAGAATGGGTATCATTGTTGGATTTATTGACAACTTCAAAGTTAATTTTTTTTGTAGGAGAGAATATTAGTTCAAGATCTAGGAGAAAATGTTCAGTAAAGACAATACTAATGGGTGACCATTTATTCATGATGTCTTATCTATTATATGTAGTCATGGCAACTATCTACATTCACAATAGATCACTCTAGAGCCCATACCATTACTATGTCAACAATAGTGCATGTGAATTATTAGTCACCCTCAATTCTAGAGATCCTATGCCAATAGGTAAATTCAAGATGGGAATCCAAATTGCAATGGCCCTAGTGAAAAAATTATATGGTTGTGCTAGAATCCACTTTATTTGAGTAGAATGGGTATCATTATTGGATTTATTGACAACATCAAAGTTAAATTTTTTTGTAGGAGAGAATATTAGTTCAAGATCTAGGAGAAAATGTTCAGTAAAGACAATACTAATGGGTGACCATTTATTCATGATGTTTTATCTATTATATGTAGTCATGGCCACTATCTACATTCACAATAGATCACTCTAGAGCCCATCCCTATACTATGTCAACAATAGTGCATGTGAATTATTAGTCACCCTCAATTCTAGAGATCCTATGCCAATAGGTAAATTCAAGATGGGAATCCAAATTGCAATGGCCCTAGTGAAAAAATTATATGGTTGTGCTAGAATCAACTTTATTTGAGTATAATGGGTATCATTGTTGGATTTATTGACAACTTCAAAGTTAAATTTTTTTGTAGGAGAGAATATTAGTTCAAGATCTAGCAGAAAATGTTCATTAAAGACAATACTAATGGGTGACCATTTATTCATGATGTCTTATCCATTATATGTAGTCATGGACACTATCTACATTCACAATAGATCACTCTAGAGCCCATCCCTATACTATGTCAACAATAGTGCATGTGAATTATTAGTCACCCTCAATTCTAGAGATCCTATGCCAATAGGTAAATTCAAGATGGGAATCCAAATTGCAATGGCCCTAGTGAACAAATTATATGGTTGTGCTAGAATCCACTTTATTTGAGTAGAATGGGTATCATTGTTGGATTTATTGACAACTTCAAAGTTAAATTTTTTTGTAGGAGAGAATATTAGTTCAAGATCTAGGAGAAAATGTTCAGTAAAGACAATACTAATGGGTGACCATTTATTCATGATGTCTTATCTATTATATGTAGTCATGGCCACTATCTACATTCACAATAGATCACTCTAGAGCCCATCCCTATACTATGTCAAAAATAGTGCATGTGAATTATTAGTCACCCTCAATTCTAGAGATCCTATGCCAATAGGTAAATTCAAGATGGGAATCCAAATTGCAATGGCCCTAGTGAAAAAATTATATGGTTGTGCTAGAATCCACTTTATTTGAGTAGAATGGGTATCATTTTTGGATTTATTGACAACTTCAAAGTTAAAATTTTTTGTAGGAGAGAATATTAGTTCAAGATCTAGGAGAAAATGTTTAGTAAAGACAATACTAATGGGTGACCATTTATTCATGATGTCTTATCTATTATATGTAGTCATGGCCACTATCTACATTCACAATAGATCACTCTAGAGCCCATCCCTATACTATGTCAACAATAGTGCATGTGAATTATTTTATTTCTTGCACATATATTCATATATGAGGAACATTATTGGGATTGTTGATAATGTTTGTCCTCAAGTTTGGAAGGAAATTCATGAGTAACCCTTATCTTGAGTACTAAAAAATGTTAGGAAAACATTACTAAAAATGAGTGATTATTATTTTTACCTAAACTACATGGTAATAATAGTGGTTAGAACCAATATTTCACCTTTTTGTCTCCCAAAGCATGTCCCTAACGAATTAGCCAAATAATAAATTGCTTACCAGCTTGGTGGAGTATTGATGAAGATATGAAGAAGAAAAATAAGATCATGTTTCATGGGTCTTCTCTGATGATTGATAAAATGTGTTATACAAACAAGATAAACTTTAGAGAAGTACGAAAGATCATATAATTATAATCATTGGTGCTCTTGAAACATAGGTATTGGGATCCCCATGGCCTCATTCAAAATAATATCACTTTCTAGGGTATCCCTTAACAACACGAACCATATGAGCATGATTTTATTTTCTTAAATGCAAAGGATGATGTTGAGGTTTTGGATAGGGAACAAGTGGTTGGATTAATGAAGAATCTCTTAATATCTATATAAAGTAACCCCTCCGTTACAATTAAAGAGGTGCACCCATGACTCCCACTTCTAGGTGGATGGCCATGAATAAATTATTAGTCTTCTAGGCTTTCCCAGTAGTTTGTGGACCAAGGAGAGAAATCCCATGAAGCACCACCAATTATTATGTTGGTTTTTAATTAATAAAAATATGTGGAAGAGGCCTCGACTATTACTAGTTCTTTGGGAGGAGTAGGGGAACCAATCAACATTAACTCTTCTAATTTTGAGGATTTAGGACATTTAGCCGTAAGTGTAAATCATGTCATTACAAGTGTGGTTGTTTCACCTTCCACCTTTGAGTAGACTCTTCCCTTGGTAAAAAATATAACACTTTGTTATGATATGAAAATAAGATCTCCCAAGGATCCTTTTCAATCATTGAATACCGCTATGTGTTCAACTATGTGGGAATCATCACTAGAGAAGGTTATGGACCAAAGAGAGATGGAAGAAGTATAAGAAGGACTAGATATTTTTATTGACCAATCTAAAGATGAATATGAGGATGAATAATTATAAATATTTTAGGTCATAAGTATCTAAGGAATTACAAGAAAAGTACCAATAGAGGTTGATAAATTAGGTGAGGTCACTACTACTACCGCCACTACCACTTAACTTTTATCAGGTCTTATTATTTCTTTCATTTTTATGGTTAATTCAATCCTTATTATCCCCATTATTACTATTTTTCTTTTTTTTCCTATTATTTCTTTGATTTTAATCATTTATACAACCCCTATTGTTTCCTTAGTTCATGTTACCTCTAGTTTTCCTATATTTATTTTAGATATTGTTGTCCTTGTTATTTATAAGACTAAGAAGGTTCATTTTAGGAAAAATATGGAAGCCCTTGAAGTGATAAAATTCATGTTTACTCTACTTATTTGGGTTTGATAATGCATTCATATACTACTACTCAGACTACTATTATTTCATCTACAAGAATTAGTGGGAAGAAGGATACATATACATTGCACCCCATGCCTCATTTTGGTAATTTGAACTAGGATAAAATCATCTCCCCTTCCTTACCAAACCCAATACAAGTATAAGCATTGATACAATATTCATGGGATATTTTGTTAGAGGTTTTTTCCCAATACATTTAGCATATAGATGCTAGGAAACTAGTACTCCCATAGTTAGAAGTAAAATTGAAATCCTAGGCTACATAGAGACCCAATTTGATAATAACATAGCTACCCACTAGGAGTACTATTTTTGATAAATCAATAGGAAATTTCCAAATGATCAATAAGAGAAAAATAAAAGATGAATCGGGTAGGGGTATGATTCTTGAGGAAAGGCATGATATTTTTTATCTATCTAATAGAAAAAACATGGGAACTAGAGAGTTTCCCTATAGTGAAGATTATAGAGACTATTTCCAAACTGACATAGAGGATTTTTTAGAATTACACAAATGAATATATCAAGCCACCCAAGATATATAGTAAGTGATATATGAGGTTTGAGAGTAAGAAAAAATTATACATGATCATGTGGATATTGAAAATGATGTTTATAACGTATCCCTCAGGTTGTATAATGTTCTGGGCACCATCAATTAAATGAAAACAAATTTGTCTCCTAATATTGTTGAAACATATAAATTATTCAATTATTTTAAATAAGAAAAGAATAATTTGAATTTACTTATCCTATACAAAAATAATAAGTCCTAACACCATATGGATTTGATGGCACCACCTAAAACAACTAATACCCTCAATTTGGTCATCATAAGGATGCCAAAAGATAAAGATTGGATGTCAAATGTGTAATCATTGATCCCAAAGTTGACAAAGAATGAAAATTAAGTTTTAAATTTTTTTGGAGAGTTAAATTTATTTTAGGATATAGACCATTCTAGGAGATTAATGTATAGGGCCAATTTTGATAAATTACTCGAGAAAGCATCTACTAGTTTCAAACAGAGTCTTCAGTGTGTACATTAAAAGAAATTGAGTCAGATATAAGTTTTTATAGGAATACTATAATTTAATTGGAAATATTTTAGGTGGATTTTATATCCATGAAGGCCAATCACATATGCCTATTAGGAAAACTCATTAGAGTACACATGCCATCACTTTTAAACATGGATGCAATCAGATTGTAATAAAGTGTTAGATTTAAACATTATTAGGATTTAGATGAAAATAAATAGACCATTTATAAATCATAGACCTCAAATATACCAACCAATTCAGATAATGTGACCACTTTAGTCCATCTCAATAATTTAAAAGACCATGCTGGCCCTGACAGCAAGTAACCCATAATTTTCTTGAGTTAATAATATATGTATGTTATATGTGAATTGAAGAGACTAAGTAGAGTTTATTATTACTTCATTAGTTCATGTAAGTTTAAAATAAATTATTTGGTAACATGCACACATTTTAGTGTTTTGTAAAAATGACTTTTATTCTAAGACATAATTTTGGTAATATTTAATTGTACATGAAAAGTTTACATATAATTAAAACTCTTATTCTGATTACCATCATGTAATTTATAACTTTACATTTATTTCGAGAATGAGGTGACCCCTTCCCAAATATATATATATATATATATATATATATATATATATATATATATATATATATATATATATATATATATATATATATATATATATATTCTCATCTTAAAGAGACTTGAAATTTTCATTAATATAGGAAGAAATCTTATGATTCTCACACAACTATGTTATACATTCCTTCTCCAAATCAGTGTGATTAATTGTGTTATATTTTCTTGTTGGTTGCTTCATTAATTTTAAGTGTGAAAACACTACAAATAATTCCTTTTTTTTATTGGTAGTGTATTGTTACATAATATGTGAAATATATTGGATGATTACTAAACTATTGAGCATTGTTCCTATTGTTAAATTTTGGCATTGATGTTGACATTGATGTCAAAAGTTCTTAAGAAAGCTATTCATGAGGTCATTGAAGAATGTTCTTGTTTGATAAAATAATTAAGAGGTATGAAATTATATGAGGATCATGTAAGACATATTATAAATGTATAATAACATCAGTAAGTGTTTCAAGTTTAGTTGTCAAGTTTTAAGAGCTTAAGAATCCTAGTCATGACATCGGTCATTGTATGAAGAGACCTTGTGAGAAGGTATGAGGTTAGTTTCCTAGTGATATGGATGCACAAAGGCATAAAAATATATATGAGGTTATTTTATAATAAATTTGAGGCATTGGATCACTCATTAGAGTTTTAGGGTGAGCCTACATGGGTGGGACCTATAGACCTAGAATGCAAGTAGACTAGTTGTAAACCTTACCTAAAATAATGAGGTTTCATGAGGTATTATCAAGGAATATGAAGAATATATGGTAGTTTTTTTATCATGGTAATAGTTTTTATGTTATATATATGAGGTTTTTATATCTTGGATAGTTGTTATAAGGTCAATTTCAAGGCCTCCTATGACTTACAAATCAAGGCCTAAAGAGCAAAGATATAGATGGTGACCAGAAGGGGTATTAGGATAAGTTTTCAAGGAAATAATGAGAATGTGATGATTTTAATTGGTGTGATAGGTTTTCCTATGTGTTTTGACAATGTTTGAGGTCAAAGTTTTTAATAAAATGCATGAAAAGTGGTTTTGAGGTTCCTCAAGTGCATAGAATGAAGGGTTCTCAACCTAAGAAGAAATTTTAAGTGTTTGTTCACATGTGTAACCTCTAAATTAGAACCTAATATATTCATGTTATATATGTAATATTAATATCTCAAATTTCTAAGAATTGGTATTTGGAATTAGGGTATAAACTTTATGAATGATCATTAATACTAGAAGATGGTTTAAACTCTAAAAAATCCCTAATAATGACTTAATGTGAAATAACTTATTATAAAGTTATAAGAATGGATTAGTATGGTTATTTAATATATTTAAAGATGTATTAAACTCTCCTATTCACCTATAGGTGTGTTTGGTTTGTCAGGTGAGTGAGTGGACCTTATAAGAAAGGCCTTATTTCTTAGAGATTTATTGTAGTAGTCAGAGTTAACCAAGACAAAGTTGTTAAATGGATGAAGGTTTAGTATTGAGACTTTTATTTATTTTACATGGTGATTTTTGAGTAGATTATATCTCTTATATGTGATAAACTAGTCATACAATTTGGCATATCACTAAAAGACCTAATGGTGCAAATAGTGAGAAGGTGATTAGGGATGTGTTATCATTGATTAGGGATGAATAAAAGTGCATGGAGATGTTTTTAAATACATTTAATAAATATTAATATTGGATATAATATTTTTATATTATTTTAAATGTTGAGAATGTTACTCATAAGTTGACCTATCTAGGTCAAATGAGATAGTGAGGTACAAGACTATGAGTTTGGTCTGGAAGACCACTATTGCCTTTTGAAAATATTATATATGTATTTGAGAAAGGTATAATGACCTCATAGGATCATATACATTCATTTTAATTATCTAAAAAAAATTCTAAAGGTTTTTTATGTCTTTGTTTCCATGACTCTGTTTTGAGGCCAGATGGAAGTTTTGAGTGGGCTACTTGAAGAAGAGGGTTTGAGTCTTTTTGTCATGTGTAATGAAGTATAATTAAATTGGTGAAGTTTTGGAGGAATTTAATTTTATATATATATTAATTTTTTTCCATGGTTATTTTACAATATTGTTTTTTTAATTTAGTTTTTCAAGACAAACTTTATGGGCATGCATAAGCCTAATTATGAACAGTGCTAGTGGCATGCTTCAAGTGGTGGTTGGAGATAAAAGGTGTCATAGACCTAAGATGAGCTTGGTAGAAAAATATTTTAAGTGTGATATTATATTTTATTACTATGTGATAATTCTAAGAGTGTTCCAATGTGTTCAAAGGGTAATGTGTGCTAATGAAAGCCTAATTGAATTAGGTCTCATTAAGGTATAAAAGGGGTTTTGGTATTATATAATATGAATGACGTATTATAATGTTTGATTCATGTTTTTTGAAATTATTAACTCCTATTTTTTTTGAAATATAAATGTTAAAGTTTTTATGTATGACCAAGGAGTGTATGGACAAGAACCTAGTATAATAATAAGGCTTAATAGGTCTAATTGTCTAGTTAGAGATTGAGAGAGTTCAAGAAAATGATATAAAAATTTGAAGATATTAAAGAGGTATTTTAAACCATAAGGGGGGTATATATAAACCATCATGAAGATCTGATATTGGTGCTATATATGATTATCAAGGGCATATGACCTAACAAAGTCAAGAAGAGGGCTAATTGAACAAAGAAGGCTAAAGACTAGTTTGAGAAAGATAAGAGTGTGTGAAGAGATAAAGAAGGAGATCATCATTTTTTGTATGTATAAATTTTAAAAAGGGTTTTATGTGGGTAATTTATTGATTATTCATCTAGGGTGTTGGTACCTCCTTAAAATTGGGTGCTTGCCAAATCCTAGTTCAGTTGGTGCTTTGCTAGTTGGGGTTCGTGCTCCAAGTGAAGTTAGTACTTCACTATTTTTTTATGTTTGTCTTATAGGATTGTAGTCCATTTTCTTCATCAGCGGGTTTTATTCCCCTTGAGGTTTTATGACTCAAATAAGTGTTTTATGTGTTATTATTTTGTTTCATACTCATGGATCTTAACATACTACTAGTTCACTCTATTATTTTGATAGATCATGAATGAAAAAGTAAAGTTTTTAAAGTTTTGAAGATTGATTCTCCCCCCTCTTAGTCATTGTGTTTTAAAAAATTAGTATCAAATCTTGTTCCTTTGAGACAAGTCTAACATCTTGAAGGCGGTCCTAAGAATCATAATAATGTCTTGCAATAAAAAAGAATAAAATAATATGTATGATGAATAACTCTATTATGACAGTGAAGAAGGAAATGATGAATTAAAACTTGAAGCTAAGATCATAAGTATACTTGATGATTTGAAACATAAAAAAAATACTATCAAGGATATCAAGAGTTAATTAGAAGAGGTTACAAAAAGGTTTAAGTCAAAGGAAGTTGAGTATGACCAACTGAAGATAGAGCTAGATTCCTTAAAGGTTGAGCATGAATAATTCATATAAAAAGTAAACATGTTTGAGAGAGAGCATGATAAGTCAAAGAAAGTCAAGAGTAATAACATGAAAATACCAATCAGGTAACCTAATGCTATAAAGGATATGTCATCATGGAAGCATGGTAAGTATAGAAATGGTATTTGATACATCTATCATAAAATAAAACATATTACAAAATTCTACTTTAATAGAGTTAGAAGGCCCACAAGATTCAACAAGACATTTTAAGCTCCTAGAATGCATAATAAGGATCAAACTTTGGTATGGAATCCAAAGCAATCTAGGATGGACTATATTAAGCTCAAGAATCAAGATGGAATATTTTCCAACAAGGAATATAATACCAATAAGGATTTTATGATATCTCAGACTACCTTTCACATTCAAGATAAAGACATAAAATGGTATATAGATATTGGTTTCTCAAGCCACATGATAGGAGATAGAAATAATTTCATCTCATTAAAGAAGAATGTTGTAGGAATAGTGAGGTTTAGAGACAACAATACTTCCAATATATTTGGAAAGGGTGTCTTGAGTTTAGATAATAGAAATAACAAGACATAGAATGTATTGTATGTGAAAGGTTTGAAACTAGACCTAATTTTTGTGAGTCAAATGTATAATAAAGGACACACACTAGCCTTTCATGATATAGGGTGTGAGATAAGGAGAGCCAAATCAGGAAGGCTAATTACCAATGCAAAAAGGACTAAGAACAACCTATATGTATTAAATGATATCAATAATAATAGATGTTTTATGAGAAAGATAGATAAAATTTGGCTATTGAAAATAAGGCTAGGTCACCTAAACTTTGATAACCCAGTCAGGATTATCACTAAGAAGTCTATGAAGAACATGCCTAAGATCATCAAACCTATAAACATACTTTGCAAGGCATGTCAACATGGTAAGTAGACTAGAAGAAGGTTCAAGTCCAAGGAGTACTCTACTATAAGACCCTTAGAGTTAATACATACTTATCTCTATGGAGATACAATAATTGAAATAATTTAAGTAGATAATTATTTCATGTCACTAATTGATGATTACATAAGAATGACTTGGGTTGCATTCCTAAAAGAATTTAAGTTCAAAGAATTCATGGATCTTATTGAGAATGATAATAATAAGAAGATAAAGTGACTAATATTTGATAAAGGAGGAGAGTTTTGGTCTAATGAGTTTGATGACTTGTATGAGGTTCATGGAATAAGGATACAATTCTCAATAACTAGGACACCTCAGCAGAATGGGGTAGTGGAAAGGAATAATTTGATAGTTCAAGAGATGGATAAAACTATTATAAATGAGTATATATTATTTGATGTATATTAGAGATAGGTATTAATAACTATTGTATACATTTTTAATAAAGTTTAGATAAGGACTAATGACAACAAGACTATTTATGAACAATGGAAGGGTAGAATTGCCAATGTGGAGCACTTTAGAGTGTTTGGGATAAAATGTTTCACAAAAAGAGATGATGAAGACTTGGAAATTTTTTATTTCATATTTGATTAAGGCATATTCTTAGGATACAAATTAATGAGCTCAGCCTATAGACGTTATAATATAGTTGAAAGAACCAATGTGAATATTAATGAGACAAGGAAATATCAATCATAGTCAAAGAACACTTTAGAGAATCTGGACTTCAAGAATGAAGAAGATACTTTAGAGGTTATTTAGGAGGAAGAAGAATTTTAAGAGAGATAGGACTCAAAAGGACCCTCAAGATAGATTTAAAGAGATCACCTTGAATCTCAAATCATTGACAATAAGAATGCATGTATGCAAACAAAGAAAATACTGGTAAGTAGTCTAAATCAAGATAATGTTTCTCTATTATCTAAGATTGCACATAAGAGTGTTATATAATCCATAAAAGATAAATTTTGGACAAGTGATATGAATGAGAAGTTAGACCAAATAGATAATTATGATACTTGGGAACTAGTTCATAGGTCCAAAGACAAGAATGTCATTGGCACAAAATGGGTATTTAGAAACAAGTTAAATGAATATGGATAAGTCACTAGGAATAAGGCTAGATTGGTATACAAGGGTTATGTACAAGTTAAAGGGGTAGAATTTGAGGATACCTTTGTATCAATAGCAATTTTGGAGGCCATCAGATTTTTATAGCTTATTAAAGATTCAAAATATTCAAAGTATACCAAATGGATGTCAAATATACCTTTGTGAATGGGAATTTGGTAGAAGTGTACATTGAGCAACCTAAAAGGTTTTCACTGTTAGATGATAAAGAATATGTTTACAGATTGAGAAAGGATCCCTATGGTCTAAATCAAGATCTTAGAGCTTGATATGCTAGGTTGGACAAGTATCTATTGGATTAAGGATTCAAAATATTTTTAGATAGTAATCTATACATCAATAAAAAAGATGACCATTAGCTAATAATAGTTTTATATGTGGATGACATCATATTTGGTGGAAATAATGAGAACATGACAAAGGCCTTTGTATAGGTGATGAAAAAATATTTTGGGATGTCCATGCTAGGATAACTATCATTATTTCTTGGGTTTTAAATCATTCAATCTAAAAAAGGTATATTCATCTCACAAGCCAAGTATATAAGAGAGATGTTGAAGAAGTTTCAGATGGAGGATTACAAGATATTTAGTACACCCATGACCATATGATGTAAGTAGATCAAGGAATATGAGTCTTCAAAGGTTAATCAGATGTCATATAGGTCAATTATTGGAAGTTTGTTGTACACCACTGCCTTTAGACAGAACATCAAAAAAGTAGTAGGTCTTGTGGTAAGGTTTCAAATAGATCTAAAGGATAATCATTTGTAAGTATTCAAAAGGATACTTAGGTATCTCAATGTTACTATGGAGTATGGATTATGGTATCCAAGAAGTAAGGAGTTAAATTTGATATCTAACATAGATGAAGATTGGGTAGGAAGTATAGATGATAGGAAGAGTACTAGTGGAGGAACCTTTTTCTTAAAAAGTTTCCTAGTTTCATGGATAATCAAAAAGAGACCATCAGTAGATTTATCTACTTGTGAGGATGAGAAAATTGTAATAACTTCATGTTGCACTTAGGTCTTATGGATGAGATAGACCCAAAAATACTACAAGGTAGAGTGTGATAGTCATAGACCTATCTATTTTGATAATACAAGTGTTATAAATGTCTCAAAGAACCATGTCATGAACTGAAGGACCAAAGAAATTTCCATCAAGTATCATTTTCTAAGAGAGCAGGAAAGTGAACAAAAGTTTAAAACTTGAATATGTTTATATATAGGATAAGATTGCAGAGATCTTGACCAAACCACTTCCAAGGTAACTTTTAAATGCCCAAGATAGGAATTGGGTATAATTCTTACCCCTAAAAATTATTTAAAAATTAAAGTACTTATGGGGAGATAATCATGCTCATTATTTCCAAGAATAGGTGGTTTGTTCCAAAAATGTATACATGGACATAGGGGATCATGCTTATATTATGTATCATAATCTCATAAGTCCTAGGTGTTGAGCATTTTGGTTACAAGGATTGTGATCCATGGAGTTGTAGACACCACTTTTTCATTTATGTCAAAGGGGTAGAAAGACTATAATAGGGAGTTAAGAGTGATTAGCATACAATATGTTTTTCCATAAATGATAAAGGGGGATATTGTTGAGCATTATTCCTATTGTTGAAGTTGTGCATTGATGTTGTTATTGATGTCAAAGGTTCTTAAGAAAGGTGTTCATGAGGTCATTGAAGAATGTTCTTGTTTGATAGCATCATTGAGAGGTATGAAAATTTTTAATGAGAATTTAAGACATATTATCAAGGTATAAGAGCATCAAGAAGTGTTTCAAAGTTAGTTTTCAAGTTTTAAGAGCTTGAGAAGCCTAGTAATGACATTGGTCATTACATGAGGAGACCTTGTGAGAAGGTATGAGGTTGGTGTCCTAGTGAGATGGATGAACAAAGTCATAATAAGATATATGAGTTTTTTGGAGCATGAATATGATGAATTGGAGCACTCATGAGAGTCTCAAGGTGAGCCTTTATGGCTAAGACCTATAGACCTAACATGAAACTAGACCAGTTCTAAACCTCAACTAACCTAATGAGGTGTCATGAGGTATTATCAAGGCATATACACAATTTATGTTAGTGATTTATCATGGTAAAAGGTTTTATGTCATGCATATTAGGTTTTAATATCTTGATTATAATGGTTATAAGGTTATTTTCAAGCCCAATGTGACTTGAACATCAAGACCTAGAGAGCAAAGAAAGAGATGGTCACTAGATGGGGTATCAAGATCAATTTCAAAGTAAATAACGATATTGTGAGAAATTTTAGTGGTGTGATAGGTTGTAACATGTGTTTTGACCAATTATGAGGTCAAAGTTTATAATAAAAGACATAGAAAATGGTTTTGAGGTTTATAAATTGCATAGAATGAAGGGTTATCAACCTGAAAAGAACTTTCAAGTGTTCATTAGAATGTGTAACTCATGCATGGGAACCTAAGATATTTATGGTATATGGGTAAGTCTCTCATATCGAATTTATAATCATTGGTCTCTGAAATGAGGATCTAAGCTTTATGGATGATTGTTAAGACTAAAAGATGGTTTAAACCCTCAAAGATCCCTAATAGTGACACAATGTGAAATAAATTGTTCTAAAGTGATTAGAATTGATTGGTATGGATATTTAAGATATTTTATCATGTATGAAACTCTTATAGGCACCTCTAGGTGTGATTGGTTTGTTAGGTGAGTGAGTAGAACCTATAAGAAAGGACTTCTTTCTTAAAGATTTGATGTAACAGTCAACATTGACCAAAACAAAGTTGATAAGTGGATGAAGGCTAAAGATTGAGAATTTTATTTATTTTAAATGGTGGTTTATGAGAATATTATATATCTTTGATTTTATATACTATTCATACAAGTTGACCTATCGCTAAAGGGCCTAATGGTGCAAATAGTGAGAAAACTAGGTAGAAGCAAGAAGGTGATTAAGGATGTGTTATCATGGATTAGGGATGAATAAAAATGTATGGAGATATTTTTAAAGACATAGTAAATTTTAATATTGGATATAATATTTAAATATCATTATATATAATGAAAATGTTGCTTGTAAGTTGACCTGTCTAGTTTAGATGAGATAGTGAGGTACAAGACTATGAGATTGGTCTACAAGACCAATATTTCCATTTGAATATATTATATATTTTTATAATAATGTTATAATTAAATCATAAGATCATATACATGAATTATAATTCTTTTAAATTGTTTATAATTTTTTTAGGTCTTTGTTTCCACGACTGTGTTTTGAGGCCAGTTGGCAGTTCTAAGTGGGCTACGTGCACAATAAGGTTTGGGTCCTTTTAGCCTATGTAATGAAGTATAATGAAATTGGATAATTTTTTTATGTATTTAATTTTATTTTTATATGAATTTTTCCATGGTTTTTTGACAATATTGTGTTTTTTTACTTAGTTGTTCAAGACAAACTTTCTGGGTATCAACAGGCCTAATTGTGAATAGTGATAATTGCATGCTTCAAGTGGTGGTTGGAAATAAAAAGTGTCATGGAAATAATATGTATTTTTTATGGGTATATTTAAGTTTAATATTATATTCTCCTACCATTTTATAAATATAAGAGTCTTCCAATGTTTTCAAAGGGTAACGTGTGTAAAGGATGGCCTAATTTAATTTGGTCTCCTTAGGGCCTAAAAGGGGTTTTTGTCCTATATTCTATGACCAAAACATTTTAATGTTTATGTAATTTAGTAAGGACTATTTTTATATAAATATAAATTTTAAATTTTTTATTACCTACCAAGGAGTGTATGAGTAAGAACCTAATATAAGAATAAGGCCTAATAGGCCTAATTGTCTAGTTAGAGATTCAGAGAGTTAAAGAGAATGAGATAGAAATTTGAAGAGACAAAGGAAGTATTGTATACAATAAATATGATGTATATAAACCATAATTAAGATATAACATGGTTAATATATATTATTATCAATTTCATATGACCTAACCAAGTTAAGAAGAGGGCTAATCGAGTAAAGAAGGCTAGAGACTAGTTTGAGAAATATAGGAGTGTGTGAAGAGATGAAGAAGGAGATCATAGTTTGTTTCATGAAAAAAAAGTGTTATAAATTTCATCAATGTTTTTAGGTGGATTATCTTATTTTTATTCATTTAGGTGATTGGTGCCTCCTTGCAAGTGGGTGTTTGCTAAAGCCTAGTAGAGCTGGTGCTTTGTTGGTTAGGGTTGGTACTCCAAGTGAAGTTTTTGCTTCACTAAATCTTGATGTTTTTATTATAGGAATATATTACATTTTAATCACCAATGGTTTTTATTCCCCTTTAGGGTTTCACACTCAAATAAGTGTTCTATGTGTTTGATTTTGTTTCATACTCATGTTTTTTAATATGTTGCTAGGTCACTCTTTTATTTTTATAGTTCATGAATGATAAAGTAAAGTTGAATTTTTTTTGAAGATTGAATAACCCCAAAAAAACTCTCAATATTTTTTATTAAAACATAAACATTATATATTTTATGTAAAATTATTGACTATTTCTTTTATCTAAATGTGTAAAAGTGTCTCCCGTGTTATAGCTTTCTTGGAGTGAGCAAAAACTATCTTAAATACCTCCCTGAAATGAGCTATAATGTTTTGTTATAAGGGTGTATAAATGTTAATATAAAAAAATAAATATTTAGATAAAGACTTGGAGTATCGTATAACATCTATCCTTAGAATCCCTCATTATGTTTGTATGTGTGTGAGAAATAACTACTAGTTGCAAGCATCAATTTAAGACACTTTTCCATGAATGAGACTAACTTCAAAGTAATCCATTTTTTTATCATAAAATACTTTTTTTTTTATATACTCTCCCTTTTTAGAGTTTTTTTTAAATATATACCCAATTTAGCTTATATTTCCATCCATTTGACTCAAATATATTTCAACTTAATTTATGTTTCCCTCATCGACATACACCTAGTTAATAACCTACGTGTTTAACTGACTATTCCACCACTTGATTATTTAACCCATACCCAAAAATCATGACCTAAAATGCATTTTACCTCCATTGAGATATAAAAATTTTATAGGATACCTCATTTAGGTTATATTATGTGTAAAAACTACATTAACATTCCCTTTTTGGTGCTAGGAAGAGGGAAATTCGTGTTTTTCTTCTATAGAAGGAGTTGTATTTTTTATATTAGAGTTTCATTAGAGACACTGAGGAGAGTAACCATGTCTAAGTCTCATGCCAATATTTTAGTCTCACCCTTTTTAACAAACCAAAGACCTATGTCTACACTAGTTGTCTTGGTGTTACCCCAAGCGTAAACACCATTTCAAGTGAGAATGGATCATCCCATTAATCAACCTATGGCTCACCCATGGTAAGTTAGTTTTGATATTATTGTGTTATGTGATATAAATTATCTAACAAGGAATTTAGAGAATTACTTACCTTATTTCTCTCTTGTAAGAGGAAGAACAATTAAATAACATATTATCTTCTAAGGCTACCTTGAGACTGATGAGTGTTATTGATGAAGATGTTTCATGCAAGATTTTCCTATTCACATTATAGGATGCTACATATGACTTTTACCTCAAATTAAAATAAGGTTTAATTACTTCATGGGATGATTGTTAAAATAAATTTCTTCTCAAATTGGGTAGGTTACCAACTCTAGTCTTGTATATCAACACTTCATCAATATGAAGAGGGAACCCAATGAACCAATCTCGGATTTCAATTACAAGTTCAAGAATATGTACACTTGGGTGAATAATACATATAATTCATCAGAATTTTTAGCAATATATATGTACAAGAATGCTTTGGATTCGATCATTATAATTTTTTAATGAAGGGTTACCACTATCAACACATTAGTTTTTGCCTATGACAAGGCTATCAACATTGATAGATGGATCAATCCTCAGGTAATAGGAGTTCTTAGTCTCAATTCTATTTTTCTATCCTTGCATTAAGTCCCTCATTTGAATTAGAATTTTCTTACATAAAATCATAATTAGTTATATGCATTGCTTCCTCTAATGCTAGTGACACCAGATCATAATTATCTCTTTTTAAACAACCATGTATAGATGAGAAATCATTATTATAATAAACCTTCAATCCTAGTCAAGACAACAACCACTCAAAATGTAGATTATACCAATGTATAATTGGATTATATACAAATGATGGTTTAAAATTTGAGTGATGACTTTCTAAATATGCAAAAAAAGATGTGAAATATTATATCATAGAATAATAATCACAATTTTAGGTTTCTAATATATAATAGGCATTTCAATAAGCATGTGAATAATATGAAACAACAAAAAGATAATAGGTTCCTAAAGATCAACATAATAGAGACAGCCTTGCCTAATTGGTGTAGGTTTCACAACACATCACATCATGGTGAAATTGACTATGTTGAGTTTTATGCAACATATTAAATCTTCCAAAAATAAAAGGTAAGGATTTAATGAGTAATCCAATAGAGTTAGCTTGTGATTCCAGTTCCTCAAGCATAACTATGGGATTCAAAAATCATGAGTTTCATTTTACAAGTGAATATTATATCAAACCTTAGGATAATTTAGATGAGGTACATGATTTCCATCAGTTCTAGATAAATAACTACAATTTGATGAGCAATTAGTTATTCAACACATCTACTCAAAACAACACAATTATTGCCCCTAAATTTGAAGGCTAGTAACAACCCACCTTTCTTAAAATGGAATGATCAACATCTAAACATGGAAGCCTATGTTAAAGGAGGATATAATATCATTAAATATATGAAGAAGATAAAGGTGAACATAAACATTCATAAGTTGGCTTAGATTACATAACATAAGGAACTCTTGTGGAAGTTTATCATAGGGAAGTATGTTGTAGATAAGACAAAAGCCTCTCATAAAAATGACATATACTAAAGTAATCTATAGGTTTCTAATTTATTTTTAACTATTTGAGCATTCAAAAATAATATACATAAATGCTTAGTTTATTTAGGATATTTAGCTACTATGATGCCAACATCTATATGCCAAAATCTTGGGTTAACTCCAAACCCATCTAAGAGGATGGTTTCATGATTGGACAAGACAATAATGCCCATGGTCATGGAATTTAATAACATCTATATGCAGGTTTCATCTGAGCCACACATATAGATGACTATTTAAAAACTTTTGGTGGACATCCCAGAAGGATACAGATTATTACTAAGTAGATATTAGTCAAAGACATTGAATGGATATGTGATGATAAACTTCTCCCACATATGTTTTCCATGGAGGGGTATTCCAAATGAAATTTTAATTGATCAAGAGCCTAGTATGAAGCATCCCATTATAAAGTATAATTCTAATAATAAATAATTTAGCTAAAAATCTCATAATGTTGGGATTTACACCTTCAACATGAAGTTTGAAGTGTAGGAACCAAAAATCCTAGGACCTTATCTATTATGGCCTCTCCATTTTGATGGTGCAAGATTTAAGTAAATATTAGGCATTGGTTTTGAATTGATTAACACATAAGGTAATAAATACCTATCAAAGTATAGGTTTCAATTCCCTTTCACAAATGTTAGAGCAAAGTATGAAACATTCATTTTTGGGTTGTAATTCATTCTCAAGTACAATGTCAAGTAGATCCTCATACATGGAGATTCAAAACTAGTGATTAATCAGGCTAGGAATAAGTACCATTACAAGTTGTCATATCTTAAAATATGTAAAGATATGTCTTAGAATTTTATTGAATCATTTGAGGAATTAAATATAGTAGCTATTACTAGATAACAAAACTAAGCTATTATTTCATTGGCCACTTTAACTACCAATTTAGCACCATTACAAGAAACCAAAGTGTAGATGTGTTCTATAGAGATCATACCTTTCCATATATTTTTGATAATATAAAAAAATTCTTGGTGTTTGATGATAACCAACAAATTATCTAATTCTTGACCAATTCAAAATAGTTTGAATCCCAAATCATTAATGATTAAGAGTTTAACTACTTATGCTAGGAGGAATTGGGAGAGGAAGAAGTCATTTGAATAAAGGAAAATCATCTTCTTCTAGGAATAATTTACTTAGAGAGAGAATTATATATGGATCCTCAAGACCAAAAACAAATTTAGACCAAAACTAATGAATTTTAGTTCACCAAGGAAAAAATTGGAGATGAGAGTGATCGATGATTTGCCAACATTGGTCTCATATGCACTCCAGAAGAAAATCAAATGGTGATATATTTTATCATAAAGTATAATAATGTGATTGCATGGACTTATGAAGACTTAAAAAATTTCAACCCAATATTTATGTCTCATATGATCCCATTAAAACTAGACCATAACCATTTAGGCAAAGATAGAGTCCAATCTATTCCATCTTATAACCCCTTATTCAAAAGGAAGTGCAAAAATTATTGAGAGCTAAGATAGTGTTCCCTATTAGGCACTAAACTTGGGTACCAATTTAGTTCCAATTAAAAAAGGACTCGGGAAATCAGATTGTGTGTTTATTTTAGGAACCTTAACAAGGCTTATGAGAAAGACAATTACCCCCTACCTTCTATGTATGAAGTGATCCAGATAGTGAGTGGTTATGGAATTATGTCCTTCTTAGATGGATTATCAGGCTATAACTAGGTTTTAGTCAAATATAAAGGTGTGATTATGATTTTATTTACCACAAAATGGGGTACTTATGCATACAAAGGATTAATTTTGGACTAATAAACATAGAATCTACCTTTCAGTGGGATATGGATCATGTATCTCAAGGGTTGATAGGTAAATGAATAATCATTTATATATATGACCTCATTGTCTTCTCAAATAATATAACTAATCACATGAGTCACTAAGATTTAATATTTGAAATATGCAAAAGGTTTGGCATCTCACTCAACCCAAAAAATAACATATTTAGGTTACATAGAGTAAATTTTTGGGTCATGTCATCATCAAGGAAGTGATAATTATTGATGCACATATAATATATGGAATTTCAAATATATAATTCCCAAATATAAAGAAAGATCTCAAGTCCTTATTTGTAAAGATCAATTTTGTGAGAAAGTTTATCTCTAGTTTTGTAGCAATTGTTAGGCCTCTGAATTCAATGCTTAAGAAAGAAACCAAAATAAAATGGTCATCATAAGCCTATAAATATTTTCAAGACATCAAGGATGACATATATTAGGCCCTAGTGTTGATCAGCCCTAACTTCAACAAAGACTTATTGTATTCATTTGCTTTAGAACACATAGTTACTATTGTACTCATCCAAAAGAAAGATGAAATTAAGCATCCTATTACATTTATGAATGCAAATCTAAAGGATTAAAATCTCAAGTACTCCATGATAGAGAAGTATATATTTTATTTGGTCAAATTAGTAAATAAATTTTAGAATTATATCTTGAGGAATAGAATTATTATTATTATACTAGATCATGTTGTTAAGCTCAATTTAGGACATAAAAAATAGGTAGAACATAGAGGAAAATGGATGGGAAAATTACATGAGTTTCACATGGAAATAAATTTTGATAAACATATCAAATGACAAGGCATACTTCAGCTTATGACTAAGCCTAACCCAAATATCACCATTGAAGAAGTCCTTGAGATCTAGGTATATACAAGAGATTCATATGCAAATATCATTTAATATTTACTCATAAGTACTTACCCTATAGAACTTAGTAGAGAATAAAAATTATCCTTTAGGCTTAAATATAATCACTATATGATTTAAAATGGGGTTCTCTATAGAATAAATTATAAAGGCATCTACTTGAAATATGTATCTTAAGAGACACTCAATATATATTTGAGAAATTATACCAAAGATAGGCAGTGGTAATCCTTATAGAAACACCATAACATATTAGATTATTAGAATGGAATATTATTGGCCAATAGTCTTCAAGGACATGCATGCTCATGTGATAAAATTATACCTATGCTAGGACTTGGTAAAGCGAGAATTGCATGCAATAATGCCATTATAGACTGTAATTGAAGGAAGACTATTTGCTCAGTGAGGCTTCGAATTCATTAGTGTCATCAATCTAAATTCCTTAGTAGGACAAAATTTTGTGCTCATAACTACATAATACTATACTATATGGATGGAAGCAGTAGAAAAAAGGAATTATAGAGAACATGATGTAATCAACTTTATCGAGAAAAACATCACAACTAGGTGTAGCACCCCCATCTCCTTATTTTCTAATAATGGGATAAAATTCTAATTAGATGATTTTGTTGAATGGACCCATGACAACCAAATCACCATTAAGTCATCTTCCAATCATTACCCATAGGGAAATGGATTGGTTGAATAAAAAAATAAGAACTTAATTGATGTTATCAAAAATGTATCTTCAAACAAACCCATAGAGTGGCATCATCTAATGAAATATGCACTACGTGTGGATTGAATGAGAAAAAATCAAGACCTCAAGGCTTTTCCATACTTTCTAGTAAATGGATGATAATTAGAAATCAAAAACATGCTTAAGCTACCAAAATATCAGTTTATGTAGGAATATATGGAACTTAATGAGAAATTAAAGTCCCAATTGTTGGATATAATAGAGATGAAAGATTCAAGTATGGAAAACTTGTATAATTTTAGTAAGCATTGGGACTTGGTCAAAAAATGGTCTGATAGAATAAAAAAGGTTAAAACATTGAAAATATCTAACTTGGTACTTTTATGGGATAAAACCCATGAAAATAATGGATAAGATGACATGTTTACCCCCTTTTAGATCAGACCTTATCAGATATCAAAGATCTTGGGTAAAAATGCTTTCCATTTGAGGGACATCTAATGTAACTAATTAACATATCTAGTTAATGGGTAGTTTTTGAAGAAATAATTCATAGATGTACCATATAAAATGTCCCAAAGTAATAATGAATGTCATGCTGGAGGAAGGATTAGATTATATTTATTAATTTCATAATTATGTTTCTTATTTCATATCATTTTATTTCACTAAAAGTAGCTTCATTATTTCTAAACTATTATTTTATCTTTGAACATTTTATTTTCCTTAGTTTAGTTCTCTAATTTATAGAATAGATGTCTTTTGTTTAATGATAATTTGATAGACTTGATTTGGTATGACCAAGGTAAATGCAATTCAATATATTCCTCATCCATGTTTGAATTTATACAAATCCACAGGGGATTTTACAAAAGAGATAAAAAGTGTGGGAAGAACATAAAATATATCACATAAATTGGTTTATTTATAGGATTTACACATTTGTGTTTGATATTTTTAGAAAAAAGGTACATAAAGAAAAACTAACCTTGGTTATATCACAATTGAATACTTCTATCAGACATGTCAAAGTTTCTCATCACTCGATACAAATATATTATTCTTTCTCATTTACTTGGATCAAATTAACTTTTTTTTTAATTCTTTATTGATGTAATAATTATTGATATGGATATAATTCATAGGGACACTCTAGTAAAATAAGTTTTCATATACACTAACTCATAATGATTTCTACATTACTTTTTTATTTGTATTCTAAAAAAAAAGAGGACTAATGCATCCTAAATAATGATCCATAAATCCAAACAAAATACAAATTTTATTAAAGACTCACATGATGAAATAAGATCAATTTATCATGCATCATGTAAATTTATGAATGGATAAAAGAGGAGGAGTCAAAGATATATATGTTAGGGTTATGGACACTTAGATAGTAGTAGAGAAATGCTCAAGAATTATTAGTTTTAAAATGTTTCAAATAAACTAGAATGAAACCTATAGTTTATTATATATATTTTCAAAAAATCTTCAAAAGAAGGGTAAAAGAGAATCACTTCCTCACACATAGATCTGAGGTATGAGTAAGGATAGTATGTTGCATGAAGTATCTAGAGTCTCTTTAACATTTATTATTTAATTATTATTTTTTGGTGTGATTCATGTTCAATTTATAGTTTCTAAATGGGATTTTGGGATCTTGAACACTCAGGAGTATTCCCTTTATTATACACCATTTTTTATACACAACAAACCCCGTTCTTTCTTTCTTTTTTCAAATAGGGACCTATTTGAATATGAAAGGCCTAATTATAAGTTGAAAATAATTTTCATTGGAATTTATATGTGTACTTAGATTCAAGGCTTTAATCTCTTTTATCATGTTGATAGTTTTTGTTGAGTATGATACTCAATATAAATGCAATCAGTATTTTCCCTATTATCTAGGTTTGTACTATGTGATTTATTTAAGTTAACCTATTAATGATTTTTGGAGTTTTGGTGTGTATACAATTTTATGAATAAGCATGAGAATTATAAATTATAAATCCTAAGTTTTAGAATTCATGTATTTTTCACTTCACAAGTTGTGAATGTCATGGAATTTTGGGTCTTTATAACTTTGGGTCCCTAGAATTTTTTCACTTCACAAATTTTACTCATCATAACTTTTGTTCATCAAAACTTTTGTTTGTAGAAAACAAAATTCATCAAATTTTTATCTATCACAAAATTTTTTAGTCTTAAAATTTTTTTACAATGCCTATCAACATCTCTAAAATTATAAGTCTTCATAAGTTTTCGATCATCTTGTCCTTTGTCTTCATGAATTTTTTCTTTACATTTCATGCATTTGAGGTTTCATGAGATTTGGATAATTTAATTTTAACAAATGTTTTGACTCCTACCTTCCTATATCATGTTTTTTGGAATAGTTTATTTCATGCAAAACTAATGATAAGGTGACACTTATCTAGGATAACAACAAGGAATTCCTTTAAACATATAAATAGTTTACATGGAATACCTACCAAAGTAAGCTGTAAAGTTCAAATTAAATAAGTGAAATAATCTTATATATGTTGGACATTAATGGCACATGAATTGGAATTAAAATCACCATACTCTAAGATATATTATTGAAATATAAAGAAATGTCATGCCTATTGATGACTAAAGAGATAAAATTAAATTAAATTTCATAGAGAACTTGAATCCCTAACTATATGTGTTTACCTACTAACTAATTCCAGTGAGAAAAAAAATAGTTGAGTTGTCATGAGAATTACATGGGTGAACTATATAAATAATGTCTTTGTCATCTAAGATATTCAAGGGAGTGTTTACACCTTCAAATTTCTCCATCAAGGATTCTACAGAATACATATACATAATCTTCAACACAATAATGTTTAATGGTGAATTTTCTAATTATAAAACTCTATGGGATGTGATAGAGAATGTGGACACCCATTCATGTGAATTTTTTTAATAGACAAGAAAAAAACTTGTAACTAACTTGATTCCATTGAAACACTAACAACTACATTTTATGGGAGCTAAGCCTAAAGTGATGCCCCACATCGACGTACTGAAGAAATTATTCATCACAGGTAAGGTGTCTAATGGATTTTACACCACATAAAACATAAAACATTTGTTATTTATATATTAGGAGAAGCTTTCCAAAAATACCTAAATATCCCCATTGTAGACACCACATATGATGGTAACAAACTTGAATTATGGAATAAATCTAGCAAAATTGAGAATGCATTCAAGAAATGGATAATTCTCAAAGATATAATAACCCTCAAGGCTAAAGACCCAATTTTGATCATCAAATTAAGTATGAGAGACTGTATTGAAATGTCCCTCCTAAAAAAATTATATGGTTGTGCTAGCATACACTTCCTTGGAATGGAATGGGTGTTATTTTTAGATTTATTGATGACTATAGAGTTAAATTTTCCCTTAGGAGAGGTAATCAGTACCAAGCTCTAGGAATAAATGTTCAAGAAAGATAAAAAGTAATTGGTGTCCATTTATTCATGATGTCTTACCTATTAGACATGGTCATAACCACTTTCTACATTCACAATGGATCACTCTAGAGCCCATACCTAAACTATATCAAGAATAGGGTATAGGACTTATTTTCTTTCTTAAACATCTATTCGTATATGAGGTACATTTTTAGGATTGTCAATAATTTTTATCCACAAGTCTAAAAAGTAATTCATAAAGAACCGTTGGCCCAAATATCAAAAACATTAGGAAAATAAAATGGACAAGGGGGATTATTGCTTGTATCCAAACTAAATGATACTCATGGTGGTAGTAACCAAGGTTTCACATTTATGTCTCCTAAGTACATCCATGAAAAATTAATTTAACAAGAAATAGCTTACCATCTATGGTAGATTTTTGATGAAGATATGAAGAGGAAACATAATATTCCATTTCATGGTTCTTCTCTAATGATTGGTTCAATGTCTTATAAAAATAGGAGACACTTCAATGAAGTTGGAAAGATTAGATAATTATATTCATTGGTGTCCTTGTAACATAGGGATTGGTATTCCCATGGACTCATTCAAAATCATATCATAGGCCTAGGTATCCATTACCAACATGATCCATATAAAAATGATTTTATTTTATTAAATGTAAAGGATGATGTTGAAGTCCTTGAAAAGGCACAAGTGGATGGATTATCAAAGGATATCTTAAGATACATACATAGGAACACTTCCATTACAATTATGGAGGAACACATGAGACTACCACCTCTAGGTGAATGGGAATCAATAGATTATTGGTCCTCTAATCCTTCCAAATAATTTACAGACCAAGAAGATCCATCCCAAGCACCACCATCAATTGTGATGTCATTTTTTAAGCAAGATCAAGATGTGAAAGAGGTCCTAATTGTTACCAATTCGTTGAGAGTAGTAGGGGAACCAATCAACATCAACTCTTTTAATTATAAGGAGTTAAGCCTTCCTATTATAAGTATAAATCATGTCACTAAAACTATGGATGTTTCACCTTCTACCACTAATCAAACTGCTCCTTAGGTCAAAAATATAACACTTTGTTATAAAAGGAAAACAAGAGATCCCGAGGATCCTCTTCAATTAGTGGAGTTATCTATGAGTTCAACTATGGGGACATCATCATAAGAGAAGGTTTTAGACAAAGGAGGTGTGGTAGTAGTGCAAGAAGAACCAATTCCTTTGATTAACCAACCTAAAGATGAAGATGAGTATTAAGAACTAGAAAGAGCTAAGGTCCCAAGTTTGTAATGAATCAAATAAAAAACACCAATGGATGTTGATAAATAAGGTGAGGTCACTAATATTATGGCTATTATTGCTTCGCTTTCTCCATGTCATATAGTTTGTTTAGTTATTATGGTTACTTCATCCCCTGTTGTCCCCATTTTTACAATTATTCATTTTGTTCTTATTTTTTTAGTTGCCATAATTTTTACAATCCTTATTCTTTCCTTAGTTCCTATTACCTATACTTTTATTATAGTTACTTTAGTTAATATTGTCTCTATTGTTTATAAGACTAAGAGGGTCCATTTTCAAAAACTTTAGGAGCCCTTAAAAGTTCTCAACTTCATGTTTACTCTACTTAGTTTGGTTTTCTAATGCCTTCATCTACTACTACTCAAGCTACTTTTGTTATTTCATCTACAAGAACTGGTAGGAAGAAGCAAACATATACAGTGCATCCCATGCCTCAATTTGGTAATGTATACAACATAAAATCATCTTCCCTTACCATACCCACTAAAATTAGAGGCATTGATGAAATCTTAATGGGATCCTTTTTTATAGTTTTATTCCCAAGACACTCAACTTGTAGACCCTAGGAAACTAGTTTTCCCACAGTGGGAAGCATACTTTAAATCCTAGGATAGACATAGACCCAATTTGATTAAAAAAAAGCTTCCCATTATGAGATATATTTTTTATAAATCAACAAGAACTATCTAGAGGATCAAGAAGATAACAATATAAAATTAATATAGTAGGGGTATGATCATCGATGAAAGTTAGGATGTTTTCTCTCTATGTAAGAGAAAGAACATGATAACTAGAGAGTATCCCTATTAAGAGTATTTTAAAGGCTCTTTATAGACCCACACAAAGGCCTTGTTAGAATTACACATAAGATGAAATCAATCTAGGCAAGAGTTTTAACAAGAGATGGATTAGGTCCAAAAATAACAAAATATTGTATATGTTTCTAGGGAGATTGAAGACGATGTCCACAATGCATCCCTTAGGCTATATAATGTTTTCGACACTAGTAATTAAATGAAATTAGTTTTATCTCCTCATATTGTTTAAACATATAAATTATTCAACTCTTTTAAATAAGAGAATAAATTGAATTTCCATGTATTGTACATAAATAACAAGACCTACACTCATCTAGATTTGATGAAATTACTTGAAGTGGCCTATTCTCTCAATTTGGTGGTCATCAAGACACAAGAATCCTAAAATTGGGTGTCAATTATGTAATCCTTGATCCCAAAGCTAATAGAGCATGAAAAATAGGCTCCACAAATTTTGGGAGAGTTAAATCTATCTCAGGCTAGAGACCCTTTGAAGAAATTAATGGATAGGGCCAACATTGATAAGTTACTCTAGAAAGCATCTACTAGTTTCAAGAAATGTCTTTAGGGGTGTATGTTAGAGGAAATTTAACAAGAACTAAGTTTTTCTAGGAGGAAGGTGTTGAGACCAACATACCACATTTTTTTGAACTAGGACCCTTGAGAGACTCTTAAAATAAAACATGGAAATTTTTACATGTCAAGATCTTTTATATAATTCTAATTTCATCCAATTTGGTAAAAGGTAGGCTTATGTGGTTTTGATTTGATTTAATCTAGACTAACAGTGCTAATGAGGTTCATTTGGCTTTTAGTTATAGGATCCATGGTGTGTGTTCCCAATAATTCTATATTTTAAAACCCTAGAAAACCCTCAATTCCAATTTGAATAAAGGTAAGAGCCAAATTGGTGGGAACCATTTTTAAATTCATTTATGTACTTAAGTATAAAACACATATTCTAGGTTTAGTCATATTTTTAACACAACTTAACCAAGAAACTTAATCCCCTTTATTATTTCCCCCCTTTTCTAAAGTTCCTTATGGCCTAAATAATGTCATTTTGTAGAGTCCATTTTATATTTCCCAACTTATCCTAAGGTTTTAATACTAAGGCCCTGACATATTCATTAATATAATCATGACCTTAGTCTTAATGCCTTAAGCCTAAGTCTTTTATGTCTCTATAGTCCTAACTTAAATTAATTTCATATTGTAGGATCTTACTCTTGTCTCTTTATTATTTCATTTGATCTAATAAAGTGAGGATAACCTAAACTTTGACTTAAAAAACATGCATCTTTGGTGATCTAATGATTTGTACTTACTCGCTAGGATCTGATCAGATAGAGCAAATCATTTTTGAAAATTAAAAAGGATATAGGAGGCCCAAAATATGGACACATGACACCATTTCATTTTAGGATTAAATGGAAAAAGGGGCCCACTTGACATGACAACTAATCAAAAGCAAGTCCCCTTATCAAGATTCTATGACTATCACTTTACCATGGTAGTTGATATAATGGGGTGAATTAACTTTGAGACCCTAAGAAGACCTATGGAAATGCCAAGTGGAATCTTTTAATTTGGCCCTAAAGATTATAATGAACTTAAAATTGATGTTCATGTGACCATCATTCAAACATCTAAAAATATGAACTTGACACCCACATGACTATCAACCTTAAGCCCATTAAAATGATAGTTTCAGTGGCTTATACAGAAGGGTCCTCATGGTATTTTGTTAAAAAAATAGTGGGTCATGAACCTTAAACTATGAGTTTATGCTAAGTCTTATTTTAAAAGGGGAGGCCCTTATCACATGGAGTATAAACTAACCAAAGGTTTTCATATGTGGTGGCCTAGACTATTTATACCCTTACCCCTTTGTTATAAATCAAGAAACTTAGACATAAGTTCCTTCACCTAAGGTTTTTCTCATGCTTAATAAACATGAAACAAACATTATCCTAATGAAATTAATCCTAAATCATGACTTTAATAGTGAGTTGACTTAATGTTTGGACATTTTTTGTATATCAACAAGTCACACCTCATCACTAGATTTGATCCAATGGTGTGAAGGCACCAATTAATTTTTAAAGGCCCGTGAGCTTGCCACATGGCCGATACTAATTTGATGAGTGACTGACCAAAATATTTGAAGCACATAGAAGGTATGTAAAGAACCAAGTATCATGACCATGGTGCTTGTAATAGAAAGACCCAATCATGTCTAAGGACCTAGATTATAATCAATGGCTCATGCTAATAAAGGATTTTGATCTTATGGTGTGAAATGAAGAAGTTATATTTAAATACCAATGGCTAGTGTTCAAAATGTAGTTATGAAAAATGTCACCAAAGGTCTAGATAAATGCCACATAAGCCCCACATAAGTAGAAAATGACAAAATTAGAGATCTTGTGGGCTTGAAAACACAAAGGTATAAAGGTAAAGGTCCAAATAAAATATAGGACATGTATAATCTAAAACTTTGATATCTTCCACCATTAAAGCTCTAAAACCCTACATAAAAGTGACCTAAATAGACTTAGTTTATTACAATTTGATCAAAGGAGAACTTAATTATGTTTTTTAGGTGCAAAAGAGCTTTCATAGAGATCACCTATAGTCTAGTGTGAACAAATAGCAAATATAAAGACCATGACAACTAGCAAGTAGCAATTGAAGGAAGATACTGAGCTCTATTTAACAATAGATAATGAGGGTTGGGTCTTCAAGGATACTAAATTAGACCTTGTAGCATTGAATATCTAGGGCATTAAGAATTGGTCTAAAATATTCTTCATTATAAAATAATTATAACCCATTTCATAGGAGGAATATAAGAACACCATGAGTAGGCCACACTATGACTTAGTTATTGGCTATATAGTAGGCCTTCATCATGCCATGGTAAGTCTATAGGTATTGCAATGTATTTATGTCCTTACCCGCATATTTATTAATTCTATAATAGATAATGATTATATCATTAGGGAAGGGAACTCAAAAGTGATAGCCTACATTTCCCCCATTTATTTTGAGAATTACTACAAGCTCCCTCTCCCTCTATGTGGACCTTTGTAAAATCAAAGAGTGGACCACTAATTATGACCTAGACTCTATCCTCAGACCTTGGCTACACTAAATAACTCATATATTTAGAATTCTTTATGGAAAAATCCCTATCATCCAATTCAGAGATGGCATGAGGGTAATAATGACCCTATTGAACCAAGCCTTTGGTTCCCCTTCAACTACTTATGTGAATAAGATTTGGGTCCCATATGTGCACTTCATGGTAGAGGAAAAACATACCCCTCTAATTGGATACTTAATCAGTGTTCTCCTAACAAAAAAAAATCAATGCCATCAAAAGAAAGACCTCAAATCAATTCTTTATGAGTTCATAACTACTTGACACCCTTCTATCCTCAACCACTTTCCCTATGATTAGGAATTGGTACATAGAGGGCAAGACAACCATTTCACATTATTATTCCAAGCTACACATCTTCAAGTACAAGAATCACATGTAGTTTATTTGTGATTATATTTATCTAGCTATAGTGGAGGCCATCATAAGTGTTCCCATGCTTAGGATCCAACCTTGCATCAAGAGGTATGTTGAAATTATAGGGTACATATGGTACTACCTTTATTGTATTGTCATCAAGTTAGAAGGAATAATGACCCAACCTTATAGTTGCTAGTATATATTCTAAATAAGCTTGTAGAGCAAGAAATTGCCTCCCAGCTCATCCATGACATTGATATGACTTGCAAAGTGAAAACAAATGGTTTAGACCTCCACTCCTTCCCCTTCAATATTGGGAAAACCATAATAAAAGACTAGAAATATGTGCAAGATATGTCCACACATAGGGATTCATTTGGCTTCCAACTAGATGAACTCTAGATATGGGATCCAAAGAACATAGTAGGCAACCATATATAGGAAAAAAATATCCCAAAGATAGAATATGTACATAAAATCAGTGTCCATGACACTATATATGTTAAGGCTAAAAACTATGAAGAGGTATTGGCTAGGATTTAAGGCCACAACATTAGGCTTGAACACATGTTGCTCAGGGATAACAAGCCATCTAGGTACATGGTAAATGCATCCTTTACAATATCATTTACTACCTAGGCCATCTATGATAAACCATGAACAACCTCTAACAAAGTAGCCATAGCCCTAATAGTAAGTTGAGCAAGTTCAAGGTGAATAAGGAAAAGGGAAGGAAAAAGTTGGAGAAGTAAAACTAGAAGAGAGACCTGGGGAAGGACCCCTACCTTTAAAACTACCCCAATGGCCAATTTTACTAATTTAATACATAGGCATGATATATTTGGAACTATAAGAGATACTTAAGGGTTTCCTCAAGGAAATTATAGAGGACTATGACTCTGATAAGAAAGAGGAGCCTAAAGGAGACATGGGAAGAAAACTTATCCTAATAGCCTCCCATGAGAAAAGGAAGGAAACACTAGAAATGGTCTCTATGGGACCAAAGAAGAGAACAAGGTTCACCTTCACTCATCCCACTAGTGAATTTAATCTATTCAATGACGAGTTTGTAATTCATGGACTAGTCATTCCAGACTAGTTCATCTATGGAAAGTTGTAAAATATCCCTTCTCTTTCTCATTCTTGGGCCATAATGAGGGTTACTTATGTTGAAATATGAGATGATATTAAGCCTTAGATAAGGTCTATAGTGAAGGATCAAAAATAATGGAGAATTGTGGCTGTTAAAGGACGGAAAGGTAAGAAGATAGATGCTTAAGGAATATCTACTAGCTCAGGAGGTCCCAAAACCTCCGAAGTTCAAAGACCCAATTACTACTATCCACTTCAACCCTAAAATAGATGGTTTGGAAAGAATATTAACTAGGATAGCCATGGTTGGGAAAAAATAATTCACCTTTCAGAAAGTGGAACCATTTGAAGGATTAACTCATGTGGGAGGACAACAACTAGGTGAGTCTGCCATTTATAAGGAAGATGTGGAAAGTCTAGTTAAGGACCATTTAGCACAATCTAAAGCTAGAGTCCAAGGTTTGAAGCAAAGGATCCAAAATTTGGAAAGAGAGAAGGAAAACTTGGAAAAGCAAGTAATTTTATCAATGTCAGATATAATGATCAAGCTGCTTGACAATCCATTTTATGATATGTTTAAGGCACTTAACTCAATGAAAATAAGGCAAAGTACATCAAAAGGGTAATGTGTACTAGCCAAGAGTTTAGTCACCTAGTGGTAGGTATTAGAGTATAAAATATCCAAACTCCTTGACATTCAAGCAAAGAAATAGATCCCAAACTTCAAGACCATCAATATGGAAAATTTGAGTGTAATTATAGGGATTATGATTGAAAAGGTTTAGAGTTTATGTACATGGAATAATGGTATGGAAAAGGTCCTAAAAGAAGATAAGGAACTAATTAAAATAATTGAACAACTTATTGGGACCATGCTTATAGAGCCTACACAACCCAATTCCCTTGCGATTATAAGTGATGAGGAATTTAAGCATAGGGATACTTTGGTAACAAAAGAAATCAAATCAGAAGGCCAAGTCAAAAATGGGTTTGATAATAGAAAAATCCTAGGGATGATACTCAATAGAGAAGAAAGAATAAATAAAGCTATGAGCATCAAAGAGACCATGGATAGGAATGACAAAGAATTTGATGACTTGATATATCAAAAGGAAGAGTATAGCATGAAGCTTTTTATGGATCTAGAACTAGTTGATAAGCGGCATGAGAGAGCAATGGGCATCCTCCAGTAGTGATATCCATAGGCCCTACCATCAACTTAAGCAATATTTTATCTTGTAAATTTTTGAAACATTTTGAAATAGAATATTCTATTATAATTGCATATGCTAGTTTGTTAACATATTTTCCTCTGGGTTATTATAAATGGGAAAAACACATGTATTTTAGAGCTTGTAAGGATATTTTTCCTTGTCTTTGTACACCTATATTTTGTAACTAACTGGTATACTACCTAATCTTCATATAAAGGAATGCATTACCATTTTTAAAAGGTGAAATATTTTTGGAGCAACTTTGTGTACTTCAATAAATAAATAATATCAAGGAATTCTACAAGGAGTGTCCATTTTGATGTGTTAATTGCTAATATAGCTTTTTATCTCAATTGCTAGTAGATATCTTGAATTTGAATAGTGTCTTAAAATTCTAAGTAGCATTCTCTAATCATAGGGTTTCTAATTTTTGTTTATGCTAGATTAGTTGAAAGATCTCAAGTTTTGCTTTATTTCATTTTTGATCTATATTTAGATGTGGAATTGTTATTTGATTATAGTGGCAAATCCTTAAAGTATAATTGGTTCTTACTTGTGACTCTTAATTCTTTACTTTGAAGTTTGCCTAATATATAGTGAGGTTTGAGGTTAGGATATGTTGCATTATATATTTTTTAAATGCATATTCAGTTGTAATTGATACTTTATCATAATGTTCAAGACTAAAATTGGTAATCACTCACTTCTTTTTATCTATACCCTTCTCTTTACTCTTTTATTACATCAAGATCACTTTAGTTTTAGCTACATTGTAAATATCCACTTAGATTAGTCTATACCTTAAAATAGGAGCATAATTCACTAAGTATTAACAAAGATTCATGAATAATGAGCCAAGGTGGTTCCCAACCACCAAGTTATATAAATATTATGAAGCAGTTATCTTACTCTATTGTTAATTCACCATAGGCAACTAGACTGCGAAAACCTACAAATCATGCTCTAAATTTTATAAATTCTAAAATGAGAAGTTTTCTTTAAACACTAAGAGAATATGTGGTTCATTTAGAAGCATCAACAAGATAGCTCCCACTGGTGCTAAAAGGAGGGCCAAATTCTTTGAATCTTTAATGATCTTAGTCTATTTTATTAAAGATTAGTATATCTTTGTGTTTTTCAATGAATTATTTGCTTAAAAGATTAAAGATCATTGATCTTTGTTGTTTTTAGCACATCTTTGCACTTATTTTGAAGTTATTTGGGAATTGATGCTTTTTTTTGGTAAATTTAGCTTCAACTTTTAAAATCCATAGTATATGAGGCTATCACAACTTATTTTGATCAAAGGTGGGCATATATTTCATAAATCTAAGTTCCTTTATGCTTAGACTTGTAAAGATAGACCATATTACATAGTTGAATGTATCTTTGAGATAATTCAATCAAAGACAAATGTCCTTTATACCTTTTCATACCACCTTTGCAAAATAAGCTCAATGTATAGGTCTAAATCTTATTCTTTATAAAAGTTAACTTGACACATCATATTTTGGGTAGGATATTCAAATTTCAAGTTGAAATTTCCCAATATTATAATAAGATCATACTCATTAACCAGAGAGCCTTTACTTGATCTTGAGGTACACAAAATAGCTAAACATGATAAAGGTAGGCACAAGAGAACCAAGTCTCTTCTAACTTCACCTCATCAAATTAAATATGCCTTCAACCTCCATCTAGGTATGGCATGGTTATGGGATTATTTAATTAATGTACCAAAGGTAGTTTATGATCTCCTAAGGAACCTTGAGAGATATCTACCTACATTTAGTCCAACTAGAATAGTAACTACTGAGGAACACATAAAGTATTTTAAATCTACCTTAAGGCTACTTAATGTTGTGCATGAGGACATAACATGTAGGTTATTTTTTTTCATTTTTAAAGATGTAGCTTATTAGTGATTTTTAAACTTGCTTGATAATTACATTAGAAGTTGGAATGATTTCAATAATGTGTTTATTGATCAATTTGGTAAGATTTCCAGTCCTTATGTTATCTATCATCAATTAACCACTATTAGAAGGGATACCAGTACACTTATCAAGTCATTTAATGCTAGATCTCAAAATATGTATTGCATAACATTAGAGCCTTATAATCTCGATGTTGTTATAGATTTGGAAATATATAAATATGCAGTAGATCCTATGACCTATGTATTCTTGAAGTGATCCATCCCATCTATAGCTTATTTGGCCTAGGCCTACTCTAAATCAGTAACCTTTAATGATCAAATATATCCTCAAGGGCAAATGGCTTACTCAATCTTAAATGTGAGCCCATATATGCCTATGATGAACTTGTTCCCCAATAATAACCAAAATCTCCCCGCTTGAAACCAAATTCCAAACTTAAATCAATTTCCCTTAAGTCATGCAAACCCCTAATCAAAATCTAGGATTCTTGAGTCATCCTACTAATGGATTTACTAAAACTAATCAATGAGCTTTAGTACTAGCTACAAGTGCTAACAAAAATTACGTGCATAATTTTGAAACTCCTAAAAATGAGAATGAGTCTATCTTAAAAATGGTTCAAAAATTAAGCACTAATTTCCTTTAGTTACATAAATAAGTAGGCAATACTAGAGAACACTCTGGTAGGATTTTCTCATTTCAAAGGTTTAATAGGCCAAACAATAAATTTGAAAATGATAGTTTTTATAATAAAAAGGCTAATGAACCATCTTCTAGTAACAAAAATATGAACATTAATCTTACTGATATTATATTGCCTAACTATTTTAGGGTACATTACATATCCAAGAATGGGGAAATTAATTATATAGAATTTTGTAAAGATTTTGAGGCTTTCTAAGAGGATTTGGATATGTTTGAAGTGGTCCTTAACAAAAAATGTGGTGTAGGTTCCTTTAGATCTAATCATCCAAGTAGGCCTTCATGGTGGACACCTTTGATTTCCCCTTTTAAGAGGAAAATGAACCTGATGAGATCCCTGAAGAGATCCAAGCCTTTTAGTAGTTCTTAAAGAATACCTACCCCTTGAAAAGCAAAGAGTAGAAGAAACCTTGAAATAACTCAATGCCTCAAAATAATTTTAGAACTCCTACTAACACATCTTCAAGCAACAATCTAGAACCACCAAAAGGGAGTACTTCTAAAATCAATGTTGAGATCCCTAGTTGTTTCAGTAAAACTAGGTATAACATAGTTGAGGACATGAAGAATATAAAGGCTAATATCACATTACATTAACTCACACAAATTATAGAGAAAAGGGACCTCTTGATGGAATCCTTATCAAATAATCACAATAATCCACCAAGGCTGATCATGCCAATGTGATTGTGTAAAGGAAAAGCTAAGTCTCCTTCTTTCTTACTCACTATCAAGATGTTTGGTAATAACTTGCATAATTGATTATTAAATTTAGGATCATCTACCAATATCATGCCTGTAGCTATATCCAAACAACTTGGTTTAACACCTATAAATTCTAATAGGGTTGTCACCCAATTGGAAAAATCTAGAGTCAAGGTTGTAAGAGAATTATTAAATATTCATATGCAACTGGATTCTAATCCTAGAGTGAAAAAATTTATTTATATTCAAATGGTTGACATACTTGATGTTTATAGAATAATATTGAGAATGGAATGGACCAAGACTTTGAATGATTACATGTCCATAGACTGCTCACATTTATGGGTACCTTGGAAGGGGGTCCCCAATCAAATCAAGTTTGAGAGAGAACTAAGAATGAAGCATATGATAACTGAGTATAATGATTTAAATGAGAGGTTCAAAATAATTGACTAAAACTTAGGGGTATTCACCCTAGAGACTGATAAGATATGTGATCCCAATAATTCTCATGTTGTCCCTACATTGTGGAAATTACATTTTGATGGTGCTAAGTGTAGTACTAGATTAGGGATTGGTGTTGTCTTGATCGATCTTACTAATAAAAAGTACCATGCTTCCTACAGTATCTAATTCCCTTGTACTAAAAATATTGTTGAGTATGAATCCCTTATCCTAATTTTATATTTTTCCATAAAAAATAAGGTCAAAGAACTGCTAGTTTATGGGGATTCAGAACTAGTGGTCAACCAAGTAAGAAGTAAATACCAATGTAAACTCTCATACTTGAAAAGATATAAGTTTAGGGTATGGGACTTGATTAAATTCTTTTATGACTTTAGTATAATTTCCACTCCAAGGGAAGAAAACTAAGATACTAATGAGTAGGCATCTGCTACTACCAACCTCATACCCAACCACGATTCTCCCAATTTCAACATTGAGTTGATCCCTTGTCCTTCAGTGCCTGATAATATTAACCATTTTCAATTTTTCAATGATGATAAATAGATATTATATTTCATAACCAATTTTGGATAATTTTATGCTCACATTATGGATGAGGCTAATGAAAATATTTCTAGGGAAGAAAAATTTGATGTCAAGGTCATTCAATTGAATGACAACAAAATTCCCTAGGGGATGATTGCTCTAGAAATACTTTTTGATCAAGAAAAACTTGTTGAGGCTTCTAAGGTTCCCAAGGTAATGAGAAGTACTATAATTCTTTTGATCTTGGCCTTCATGATCAACCTTGACTGGTAAATGTTTAGAAAGCTTGTACAAATATTGAGAATAATAAAGCTAAGGATCTCCTTGCCTAGTATAGAGATGTCATAGCATGGTCCTATAATGACTTAAATATCTTTGATTCAAAGGTCATCACACATACTATACCCCTTAAGGAGAGTTGAAAAATATTTAGGTAGAAATAAAGGGATGGCCTCCCTATCTTAGAACTAATGATCTTTAAATATGTTAAGTGACTTCTAGATGCTAGGATAGTCTTCCCCTTTAGGTACTCTACTTGGGTGTAACTAATTTGGTGCTAGTTAGGAAGAATAATGGTGAGATTAGACTTTGTATTGACTTTAAAAATTTGAACAAAGATTAAAAAAGGACAAATACCCCCTTCCTTCTCTATAATAAGAAATTCAAGTTATTTCATGATCATTTATGATGTTTTTTCTTGATGAATTTTCAGGTTATAACCAAGTATTGGCTGATAGAGAGGATAGGATGAAGGAAAATTTTATCACAAAGTGGGGGACCTTTGTTTACAAGAGAATTCCCTTTTGAATAATTAGTACAAAATCCACCTTTCAAAGAGCTATGGACCATGCCTTCCATGTCCTAATTGGTATATGCATCATTATTTATATGGATGATCTAATAATTTTTCTAACAATAGGGAAGATCACTTCATGTATTTATAACAAGTTTTTGAAAGATGCAAAAGGTATGGTATTTCCTTGAACCCCAAAAATAGTATATTTTTTGTGATTGAAGTAAAATTACTAGGTCATGTTATAACCAAAGATGTGATCTCTATATATTCTAAAAGAGTGGAGGCCATATCTATAGTAGAACCTCTAAATAGTATAAAAGAGCTAAAGTCATTATTTGGTAAAATAAATTTTGTAAGAAAGTTTACTTTTGGTTTTACAAAAATAGTCAAACCACTAAATGACATGCTAAAAAAGGATGCCAAAGTCACCTAGAATTAAGATTCTAGAAAGACATTTAATGATATCAAGAAGGCCATTAGTGAAGCACAAGTCCTTATAAGTCCTAATTTCTCAAGGTAATTCTACCTCTATTCCTTTGCATCTAACCACATTATGGTTGTAGTTTTAACTCAAAAATTTGAAGGGTGTGATGACCCGATTGATTTTATGAACACTATTTTCAATAATGTTGAGTTAAATTATTAATTTATTGATAAATAGGCATATGCATTAGTTAAGGAAATGAAGAAATTCAAGAATTACATCCTTAGAAATAAGGTGCATGTTATCTTACCTAACCCTACCACCAAACTTATGTTAAGCTAGAATGAATTGGGAGAATATAGATGTACTTGGATATTAGTTTTTTACGAATATGACCTAGAGATGAAAATAAAAAAATTGGTAAGGTGCCAAGGTTTGATCCAGATGATTGATAATACTAACCCTAGGCTAAGTATTATGTAGGTGGATCAAAAAAAAGTTCAAGCTAGTGAGTGGTATGATTCAATCATACATTTGTTAATTAATGGTACTTGTCTTATAGGTCTATCCAGGGAGAAAAACATGGCCCTAAGGTTAAATTTAGCCCACTACTTGATCAATAATGGGGTCTTGCATAGGATAAATTTTGAAGGAATCTATGTAAGGTATGTCTCACAAGAAGAAGCCACCCAAATCATGAGTACCTTTCATGAAAATCTAGGTAGTGAACATACATCTAGGAAGACCAAAACCCATAAAATTCTTAGAGCTAGCTATTATTGGCCAAATATTTTAAAATATGCCCACAAACATGTGAGGGAATGTCCCTCATGTCATATCTTTAGCATTAAATATTTAAAAGCAACAATCCCTCTACATTTAGTCAAGGTTGACAAACCTTCTACTCAATGGGGTTGGAATTTGTTGGTCTAATCAAAACCAACTCATCTAAAGGTCACAAGTATGTCCTTACTATCACAAAATATTATACAAGGTGGACTAAAATTGAAACCACTAAACAATGTAGAACCAAAGAAGTGATCAACTTTTTGAAAAAAATATTTGTACTAGGTTTGGGACTCTAGTATCCCTAGTGTGTGACAATGGGTTTGCCTTCACATCCCTAGAGATAACCAAATGGGCTTATGATAATGACATTACTCTAAATTTTTCATCCAAACATTATCTCGAAGGGAATGGAGTCTCTGAATCAACAAATAAGAACTTAATAAAAGAAATCAAGAAGTCTACTAAAGACAAGCCTAGGACTTGGCACAAGCTGCTTAAATTTTCACTTCAGACTGATAGGATAAGAATCAAGAAATCCTTAATAGGCTCACCATTTATATTGGTGTATGGATATGAACCCATCTTTCCCATCACTCTCAAGTTTCTCACATATAGATTTATGTAAGAAAACATAAAGGAGTGCCAAGAGCTAGCCAACTCTAGATTACTTGATATAATTCAGATGGAAGATGAAACGGAGAAATCCCTTGCTGATTTTAGTAGGAATCAAACCATAGTCAAAAGATGACTTAATGAAACATCCAAAATAAAGGTGTTTAGATAAGTATACCTAGTTATTCTTTGGGACAAATAATCTGAACCTAAAGGTAAACATGGTAAATTCACACCCTTATGGATTGGCCCATATGAGATTGTAAAAACATTAGTAAACAACACCTTCAATCTCAAATATTTACAAGGAGTAGAGTTTACATTACCAACCAATGGGAAATACCTCAAACACTACTTCTTTGTTGTTCCTCCTAGGTTCTTCATGGAGTAAATTGTAAGATGATTTCATTAGTGTAGATAAACTAGTTAGTTTATTTCCATGTTATTTCCTTCTCATCCCTTCTTTCTTCACATGCATGTGTATATTTATTTATTCTTCTTGGTTATCTTTCTTTCCTATTTTTTTGTGTGTTTCTTTCATGTTGCTTAGTTCCCTAATTCTAATAAGTCCCTAAGGATAATCTTGAGATTAGAATTTATGAAGTTTGCTTCAAAACATGGCCCTAATTTAGAAATGTAGGTATTGTCCCGATGTAGAGGATGACCATGATTTAAAAACATAAATCATAATGTTATATCATAGAGAAATTGGTAAAGACCAATGGAAAGGCAAATCATTTCTTGAGACCCTAATCATTACCTCGACCTCAAACTAGTTTTAAGAAGACTTACACTTATGGGGTAAAAACTTAAATTATCAGGGTATATCACAAACTATCACTTAATTAACATCCTTACTTGGGATAAGAGTTGCAACCATAGGTGATTTTATGAAGATCAAATACTTGACCAAATCCTAAAACTTAGCTATCCTAGTTCCCAACCTTATTGAAAGCATAAATATCTAAGAACATATAAAGATAAGGATATAATGCAAAATCAAAATATTTTAGGGACAACTGATTCTAGTAAATTCCACCAGGGTTATGAACTCCTTGCTCACAATGGAACAAGGTTGTGAGTGGATCCAGAGGTATCTCTATCAGGTCTATGGATGCCTAGCTGATAGTAGAGAAATTCCCAAGCCTTCCCTAATTTAAAAACATGGTTTATAATGAACATCTTAGAATACTATGGGTCAATGTAAGTGATTGAGGACATAAAACCTAAAAGTTGTTTCTTGAACCCCAAAAAAATAGTAATTGGAATCAAAGCACACACATAGTCTAGATATGACTTGGTATTTAACCTTAACACCGCAAGTGCAAGGTTTTTTTCAACTATGGCCTATTTTGGATGATGATATTGATCAAATAAAGTGGAGGACCTAATTATTTATCTAATCAAAGTCTTTAGGTTCTAAAATATTGCTATGTTTCCCCCATGGGTCACCATTTGTTGATACCAACATACCCCATTTTTTTGAATTGAGACCCTTGAGAAACTCTCAAAATAAAACATGGAAATTTTAGCATGTCAAGATCTTTTATAGAATTTTAAAGTCATCCACTTTGTTAAAAGGTAGGCTTATGTGGTTTTGATTTGCTTTAATCTGGATTAACAGTGCTAATGAGGTTCATTTGACTTTTAATTTTAGGTTCCATGGCATGTGTTCCTGATAATTCTATATTCCAAAACCATAGCAAACCCTCAATTCCAATTTAAATAAAGGCTAGAACCAAATTGGTAAGGACCATTATAAAATTCATTTAAGGACCTAAGTATAAAATGTATATTCTAGTCTTAGTCATGTTTTTTAACACAACTTAACCATGAAACTTGATCCCCTTTGTTATTTTTGCCTTTTTCTAAAGTTCCTTATGGCCTAACTAATGACATCATGTAGGGTCCATTTTATATTTTATAGCTTAGCCTAAGGTTTTAATACTAAGGCCCTAACATATTCATCAATACAGTCATGACCTTAGTCTTAATGCCTTAAGCCTAAGTCTTTTATGTCTCCACGGTCCTAACTTAACTTCCTTGCATCTTATAAGATCCTAAGGTTATCGCTTTATCATAGCATTTGATCCAATAGAATGAGGATAAACCAAAATTTGACTTAAATAACATGCATCTTTAGTAATCCAATGATCTACACTTACTCATTAATATCCATTAGATGTAGTGAAGCATAATTGAAAATTCAAAAGGATACAAGAGGCTTAAAATATGGACACATGGCACCATTAAATTTGAGGATTAAAAAGAAAAAAGGGCCCACCTGACATGACAACTAATCAAAATCAAGTCCCTAGATAAAGATCCAATGACTGCCACTTTATCACAACACTTGATCTTATAGGGTGAATTAACATTAAGACCCTAGGAATCCCTAGGAAAATTCCAAGTGTCATACTAACATTTGGTCCTGAATATTTTAACAAAATTAAAATTGACGTTCACACTATCATCACTCAAATGTTTAAAAAGATGAATTTGACACCCATGTGACTGTCAACCTTAAGCCCATTAAAATAAAAGTTTCACTGGGTTAAACTTGACATCCATGCAACCATTAGTTGAGACCCACAAGGGTGTATTTGACATCTTTAAGACTATCAATTTTAATCTGGTGAAATACCTTACCTAGTGTCCAAATGGCATTCCAAAATCTTATTTGAATAACTCAAAAATGGTTTTATGATCTTAATACTTAGTATAAATTAATAAAGAAAGGTCCTCATGGAATTTTTCTTTAAAAAATAGGGTCATGAACCTTAAACTATGAGCTTATGCTAAGTCTTATTTTAAAAGGGGAGGCCCTTGTCACATGAAGTATAAACTAACCAAAGGTTTTCATATGTGGTGGTCTAGACTATTTAGACCCTTGCCCCTTTATTATAAATCAAGAAACTTAGACATAAGTTCTTTAGGCTAAGGTTTCTTTCATGCTTATTAAACATGAAAGAAACCTTATCCTAAGGAAATTAAGCCTAAATCATGACTTTAATAGTAAGCTAACTTTACGTTTGAACATTTTTTATAGATCAATGGGTCATGCTCTATCATTGGATTTTATCCAATGGTGTGAAGGTGTTAATGACTTTTCAAAGACCCATGAGCTCACCACATGGTTGATACTCATTCAATGAGTGACTGACCATAATATTTGGACCACAGATAAGGCACATAAAGCACCAAGTGTCACAACCATAGGGTTTGCAATATAAAGACCCAATAACATCTAAGGGCCCAAATTATAATCAATGGCTCACGCTAATCTAGGATTTTGATCTTATGGTGTGAAATGAAGAAGGTATTTTAAAATACCAATGGTTAGTGTTTAAAATTCATTTATCAAAAATGTCATAAAAGGTTTGACCAATGCCACATAAGCACCACACAAGCATATAAAGAAAAAAATAGAGATCTTGTGGGCTAAAAAACACAAAGGTTTAAAGGCAAAGGTCCAAATCAAATCTAGGACATGTATAAGTTGAAGCCTAGATATATTCCACTATTAAATCTCTAAAACCCTAAAACTTGTATAGAATTGACCCAAATGGACTCAATTTGTTACAAGTTGATCATAGGAGAACTTAATTGTGTTTTTTAAGCATAAGAGAGATTGCATAGAGATCACTTGTAATATGGTGTGAATGGTTAGCAAATATGGAGACCATGGTATCTATCAAGTAGTAATTAAAGTAAGATACCAATATCTATTTGATAACACATAATGAGGGTCAAGTCTTCAAGGATACTGAATTAGACCTCTTAGCATTGAATATCCAGGGCTTTAGGAATTGGCCTAAGCTCTTTTTCATGATATAAGAATTATAACCCATTTCATAAGATGAATAGAGGAATGCCACCATGAGAAGGTGACACTATAATATAGTTGTTATGTAAATGGTGGGCCTACATCACACCATGATAAAATTAGAGGTATCACATTAAATTGATGTCCTTGCCCACGTATTTATTTATTATAGAATAGAAAATGATTATATCATTAGGGAAGGGAACTCAAAAGGGGTAAGATAATTTTCTCATATTGATTTTGAAAATTAATTCAATCTCCCTCTCTCCCCATGTGGACCTTTATAAAATCAAAGATCAGACCAGTAACCATTACCTAGACTCTATCCTCAGACCCTGGATACACCAGTGACCCCATGTCTTTAGACACCTTGATGGTAAAATCCCTATCATCTAATTCAGAGAAGGCATTAGGGTAATAATGACCTTATTTAAACAAGCCTTTAGTGCCCCTTTAAATACTTATATCAATAATATCTAGGTCTTATATGTGTAATTCATGGTAGAGGAAAAACTTACCTCTCCAATTGGAGACTTAATCAATATTTTCCTAACCAGACAATTCAATGCCATCAAAAGAAAGACCTCAAATCAATTCATTATGATGTCATACCTACTTGATGCCCTTCTAGCCTCAACCACTTTACCTAAGATTAGGAATTGGTCCATAAAGGACAAAAAACCCATTTCACATTACTATTCCAAGCTACACATCTTCAAGTATAGGAATCACATGTAGTTTATTTCTAACTACATTAATCCAGCTATAATGGAGGCCATCATAGGAGTTCCCATGCCTAAGTTCCACCCCATCATCAATAGGTATGTTGAAATGATAGGGGGCATATGGTACTACCCTGATTATATAGTCATTAAGATATAAGGAATCATGACCCAACCTTACAGGTGACTAGTATATGTTCTAAATAAGCATGTAGGGTAGTAAATTACCTCCAAGCTCATCCATGGTGCTGATAGTATTTTCAAAGAGAAAAAAGGGTCTACTCCACCCCTTACCCTTGAATATTGAGAAAACCATACTAAAATATTGGTAATAGGTGGAATTTATATCCACACATAGGGATTCATTTGGCTTTCAACTAGATGAACTCCAAATGTGGGATCCAAAGAACATAATAAGAAACCATCTAAGGGATAAGAAGATCCCAAAGAAAAAATATTTACATCAACTTGGTGTCCATGACACCATATTTATTAAGGTTAAAAACTATGAAGAGGTATTGGCTAGGATCTAAGGCCACAATATTAAGTTTAAACATGGATTGGTTAGGGATAACAAGACATCTAGGGAAACAAGCTAAATTCATATTTTTCAATATCACTTACTACCTAGGCCATCTTGAATAGCCCATGAGCAACCTTAATCAGAGTAGCCACAACCCCAACAACAAGTTGAACAAGTTCAAGCTGAATAAGGCAAAAGGAAGGAGAAAGAGAAGTAAAGATAGAAGAGAGACCTGAGGAAAGGCCCCCACCTTCAACACTACCCAAAAGGCCACCTTCCCCAATTCAATACATAGGTATGATATCCCTATAATTAGAAGAGACAGTTGAGGGTGCCCTCAAGGAAATTGTAGAGGTCTATGACTTTGATAAGGAGGAGGATCCCAAAGGAGACATAGGAAAATACCTTGTCCCAATAGCCTCCCATGAGAAAAGGAAGGCAAAACTAGAACTAGTCCCTATGGGACCAAATAAGATACCAAGATTCACCTTCACTCATCCCACTAGTGAAGTGAATCTCTTTAGTGATGAGTTACTAATTCATAAACCAATAATTCCTGACTAGTTCATCTATGGAAAGTTTCAAAAGATCCCCTCTCTTTATCATTCTTGAGACATGATGAGGGCTATTGATGTCAAAATATAAGATGATATGAATCCTTAGATAAGGGATATAGTGAAGGATAAAGAAGAAAGGAGAATTATGGCCATTAAAGGACCAAAATGCAATAAGATAGATGCTTTGAGAGCATCTACTAGCTTAGATGTGGAGGTTCTATAACCTCCCAAGTTCAAAGAGCTAGTTACTACTATCCATTTCAACCCTGAAGCAGCTAGTTTGGAAAGAATAAAAACTAGGATAGCCATGGTTAAGATAGAATAATTCACCTTTTAGAAGGTGGAACCATTTATAGGATTAACCATTATGGGAGGATAGAAACTAGGTGAGGCTACCATTCAAGAGGAAGATATGGAAAGTCTGAGTGAGGCCCATTCAACATAAGCTAAAGCTAGAGTCCAAAGTTTAAAGCAGAGGATCTAGAATTTGGAAAGAGATAAGGAAAAGAAAAGCAATAAATTCTATTAGTGCCAAATAAAAAATTTAAGCTATTTGAAAAGTCATTTTATGATATGTTTGAGGCACTTAAGTTAATGAAACTAAGGCAAAGTGCATTAGAAGGTCAATATGTAGTAGCTAAGATTTTAGTCACCCAATGGTAGGTCTTAGAGGATAAAATAGCCCAACTCCTCAACATTCAAGCAAAGAAATAGATCCCAAACTTCAAGACCATTAGTATGGTACATTTGAGTGAAATTTTTGGGATTATGATTGAAAAGGTTTAGATTTTAAGTGCATGGCACAATGGTATTGAAAGGGTTATAAAAGAAGATAAGGAATTAATTATAAGAATTGAGCAACTTCTTTGGACCATGCTTATAGAGCCTACACAACCCAATGCCCTTGGGATTATAAGTGATGAGGAATTAAAGCATAGGGATATTTTGGTAACCTAGGAAATCAAAGGAAAAGGCTGAGGCAAATTTGGGGATGATAACAAAAAAATCTTGGGCATGATACTCAATGTAGGTGAAAAAATAAATGAATCTAGGAGCATCAAAGAGGCCATGGATAGGAATGACAATGAATTTGATGACTTGGTGGATAAAGAGGAAGAGAAAATCATGAATCCTATTGTGGATTTAGAACTAGTTTATGAGCAACATGAGAGAGCAATGAGCATCCTCCAATAATGACAAACCATAGGCCTCACCATCAATTTAAGAAATATTCTATCTTGTAAAGTTTTGTAACATTTTGAAATAGAATATTCCATTGTAAAGGCATATACTAGGTTTTTACCATATTTTCCTCTAGGTTAGTATGATTGGGAAAAACATGTGTATTTTATAGCTTGTAAGGACAACTATCCTTATATTTATACACATGTATTTTATAACTGACTAGTATCCTACCTAGTCTTCATATAAAGGCATGTATTACCATTTGTAAAATGAGATATTTTTGGAGAAAATTTATGTACTTTAAGAAACTAATAAGATCAAGGAATTATACTAAGGATTGTACATTTTGATGTGTTAATTGCTAATATATCTTTTTTCTCTCAATTACTAGTAGATATTTTGAATTTGAATAGTGTCTTTGAATTTTGAGTAGCATTCTCTAATCATATGGTTCTAATTTGTTCTTATGCTAGATTAATTGAAAGATCTCAAGTTTTGCTTCATTTCATTTTTGCTCTATATTCAGATGTGCAATTGTTATTTGATTATAGTGTCAAATCCTCAAAGTAGACCTAGTTCTTACTTGTGACTCATAATGCTTTCCTTTGAAGTTTTCCTTATATATAGTGAGATTTGAGCTTAATATATGTTGTATTATATATTTTTTAAATGAATATTTAGTTGTAATTGATACTTTGTCATAATGTTCAGGACTAAAATTGGTAATCACTCACTTCTTTTCTACTCTACCCTTCTCTTTACTCTTTTTTTACATTAAGATCACTTTAGTTTTAGCTACATTATAAATATCCACTTAGATTAGTCTATAGCTTAAAATAGGAGCATAATTAACTAAGTGTTAACAAAGATTCAAGAATAGGCAAAGGTGGCTCGCAACCACCAAGTTATATAAATATTATGGAACAATTATCTTACTCTATTATTATTTCATCATAGGCAATGAGATTGTCAAAACCTATAACTCATTATCTAAATTTTATAAATTATAAAATGAGAAGTGTTCTTTAAACACTAAGAGCGCCTATGGTTCATTTATAAGAATCAACAGAAGGTAACTAAATTATAAATCTTTTGAGTGGATTTTAGACCCATGAAGGTCAAAGACACATGTCTATTGGTAAATGTCACTATAGTACAAAGGCCATCACTTATGAACATGGATGCAATTAGATTGAAATATAGTGTCATAAACAAACATTATTAAGATTTGGAGGTGAATAAATAAGCCATGTCTATATCATCAATATAAAATACACCAATCAAGTCAATTCTTATGACCACTTTAGTCCTTTTGACTACTTCTAGTGCCTTGTAAGCCCCAACTTCAAGTAAACCTTAATTTTATTGAGTTATTGTTATATATTTTTTGCATCTAAATTGACAACACTAACTAGAGTTTATTATCACTTCATGAGCACATGTAAGAGTCAACTAAAATATTTGGTAATATTCACACATTGTAGTGTTTTATAAGAATGACTCTTATTCTAAGATTTAATTTTGGCCATATTTAACTATGCATGCATAGTTTACATCTAATTAGATCTCTCATTATAGTTATTGACATGTAATTTAGTAATTTTAATGGATTTGGAGGATGAAGGGACCCATTATAGTCATATAAAATGTTCAAATTGGTAGTTTCAGTGTGGTTTGAGAGACCCCATCTATAGGTCCTTTTTGAATGCTCTTGTGACCCTTATATAAACCTTTTTTCTCATTACTAGTCACCCATAACCTTCTAAATCCTAATTCCAACTCAGTTAGATAGTATTTCCTATACCAATCATATTCCCCTAGGTTTGAGCCTATAGGATAGGTGCACCAAATTTGGACTATAATGTTACACCCTAAAGAGTCCCATTTTTGATGCTCCTATCCATTTGTACTTTGAACCCCAATAATCATTTCCATCCAATCATTATCCTTAATTAGGTTAGCTTAATAAGAATATATCTATCCCATGAGCAATTGTTCCCTATAAAATCCCACTCAAAGCTTAGTTATAAAGGAGTTGACCAAACTTACAAAGCAATCAAGAATACAAACAAATCATTAAGACAAACTTCCCTAATCGTTGCACACAGTCACATAAGACAACTATAAACCTACTCAAATCCTCATACTAGTCCCTAACCACTTCAAACACTATCAAATTGGTATTTTTTGCATCCATTTCACACTATTTCACAAAGTACACTGGGTGGGAGAACTACACATGGCTTAATACGTCTTCAAAGTATTGGTATGCAAGTAGCATACCCACAAAAGGAGTGTGGATTGCATGTTCATTACATCTTAAACATGATCCCCCCCATTTCTCAAGTCAATAAAATATAATTTTATCAATCATGATGGATGGCTAGGGTTTGCATGAAAAATTAGCTCCATAACGAGTTCTATTGATAATCAGTGCTTCATTTTTCACAAACAGACTCACACAGATACATTGTAACTACCCAAAAAGTTTTAGGTCTCTATGATTAGTATGGAAAACAATGATAGAAATGGATAACAATTCCAAACACCAAAGCATATGATTTTTATTGCTCCTATCCTTTTGTCAAATGAAATCTAGATTTAGGTTTATGACACTTTCCCAATCTTACATAGCCATTTTTAGCCTCTGTATCAATCATCTTAGTTTGTTTCCATCTAAGTTATATTTTTTTATCATTTATTGATATTTTTATAAAGGTGAAAAAATAAATTAGGACTATATTTATTTACTATATTTCTATATTGATTTATTAATCCAAACCCTTAACTAAAATAGGAATAAAACTCCATTATTCCTAAAAAGGTTAAATCATTTGGTGAACCCTACTTCATTTGTGCACAAAAACCCTAAAAACCCTAGGGAAAAATCCTTGATTATTTTATAAATATTCTTCTAATTTTTATTGCATATATAAATCAATATTTCACATTTAATTTTAAAAATTTACCATAGTAATTTTAAAAATTATTTCTTTCAAACCCTAGTTGCCTATACTAGGTCTCGATATTTTCTAACCCTAGCCTAAGGTTTCGAAATTAAAATTCTGATTTTATCACATTGGGTTAAATTTTCCAATTTTATTAATCATAATTACTTATGCAAAATTTTCTAGTTTCTCTTACATGTTTGTTTCCTTTCATTTGGCATGAATTAAAAAATGACATTAAGACATATTTACATGTTATTTTAAGACCAACTCAAATATATGTCAGATTTCATTACTTCTTTAACATTTTATCTGTATATTATGTGTAATTAAATTAATAATAAAATCTTTACATACTTAGAGGACGCATTACATAAGCTAATAACCACTTGTCAAGTTTTAATGTCATATCTTATGCACAAGAAAGAATTTCCTTCTCCTCCTCTCCCCCAAGAGGGTGATAACTACTTTACCTTTAACCAAGTCCATGATATCACCCCTAAAATAGGTGAGGTATCCTATAATATTTTCCCTAATGTATACATTAAGCCTATAGCTTCTTCAAACCCTCTTCAACATATGTTGTTACATGTTCAATCAGAAGCAACTAAGGTTTACACTTGTGGGACTCTAAGGGATTAAATCATCAGTATGATCAAGTTAATTTCAGATTTACAAAAATAGAATCAAATATTAAATGAAAATATCACAACTTTAAAAAAATTATACTATAATAAAAATTCCTCAAAGGCACCCTAGTGCCAATCATGTATATGCACCTTCACCTAGTCAATTGGTTGCAAGTAATGTTAAATATCAAAACAAGAAATCAAAACAAAGTAAATCTACAACTAGTGATTCAAAAAGCATTCAAAGATCAAATAAGAGTTAAAGTGAGGTACTAAGGTAAATTATTAAATCTAAGTTGATCAAACTAACTCCTCTACATCTCATGAGAAGATCTAGATATCATTGTGCATATCATAGAATGTATGGGCATCACACAGATTCGTGTTTGGCATAAAAAATATATATACAATATTTATTTACTAATAATAACCCTATATAAGTTAAATTAGTCAAAAAATCCATAATTACATAGGAACATATTCACAAAGGGTTTAATTTAGAAATATTACAAAAGTGGTTACTATAACATAACTTAGAACAACAAAAGGATCAAAAAGCAAAATTAGAGCAAAAAATAACACCACAAGCATAGGTAAAACAAAAAAAAATGAAAATATACCTCTCCAAAATGAGGCTAAACTTTCAAATTAGTATGGTTTTGGTTTAAAATATCTACAACTATATGATTATCAAGGTCAAGGGTTGGGCAAGCATGCTGAAGGCATCACTACTCCTATTCTAGCAGTTGATAATGTTTGTCACCAAGGTTTGGGATTTATTGATCCTAAGTAAAATCATTCATAGACACAATTTATCAAAGGAAAAGATCAAACTACAAAAAAAGTCAATAATAGCATCCAATTGGTTTAAAATCAAGATAATAGTGATGAGTGGAAAAATATAGGTTATTATGATTTCCAAGATACTTACAATTAATCTAAATATTCAGAATCATATTCATATCCATTCCCTCTTTCATCACAATCATGCATTGTTCATTTATTTGATATATATCACCATGATAGGGAGTCTCTTTTGAGACTCATCGATTAGTATCATATTTTTTAGTCTTTATTGTACATAGTTTCTTTATACTTGTACATAATTTTTTAGACTACTTGTACATAGTGTGTTTTTGCTTACTTGTACATAGCAACATTTAAAAATAAAAAAAATATATAATATTTTAAAATAACAAAAACTATATAACATGTTAAAATATAAAAACATTAAAATAACTCAAAACACCAAAAACTTTTTAACTATATGCATTATCCATGCTTTACATTTCTACTACCATGCTAGATTTACATTATGCTATTCTATGCTATTGGTTTTTAATTTATCTACATTACCATGATTCACTTGATCTTATTTAAGTGTGTGTAGTGACACCTAGATATTTTATTACTTCACTCTACCCATTGAGGGGGCATCCTACTTTTACATTCAAGATATACATTGACATATCTACCCACCAAAAGTATCTTCTATATGACTACACCATCTAGGTTATGTAATTCCTACATCACAAACTCTACTTGTCATGTTGATTTACATTAATAATAGCTTACACAAATTATTCTATCAACACTCACTAGTATATATCACTTGTGTATTTCTTAGAATCTACCTAGTCTTGTACTACATATTTTGCATACTTTCACTTCTTGCTTTGATTAGTTAGATGTGATAGTATTTATAACATTTACATGCCTTAATTTATTTATTTGAGTAGATATATGTGATTACATCTCTTAGTTCCTATTTTATTACTTGTGTGTGTCTTAGAATATTTGCCAATGTCTTTTGCTTGTACTCTTATATGTGTTTGTGGCCCTCATGCCAATTTTTCTTGTTTATAATTATATGTATATGTGAGCATTTGATTATGTTTTGTATTATTAATTTCCTAATTTGAGTGAAATGTGCTCATGTCCCTTATTTTATTAGCACCTTATCTTCTTTTTTATGCTTCTTGCTTCTTGCTTTGCATACCTATTTGCTTGTTTGCTTCTCAATTATTTGTAATGACATGATCCACATCATGCATTATCTTGCCTTCTTGGATGCCATGATGGACATCATGCTTAATCTCTCCTTTATAAATAACAAATAAAAATATTTCCATTTTTAGTTCAGTATACTACACATGCTATTACATTGTTATATCTATCTACACATACCTCAATTGATCTAACAATCTCTAGTATAAACTATGCTATATCTTGAGACATATTTTGGATTATCATTACTATATCATGTATTTAATATCATAACACACTTGTAAGGATCTTTATTTTGAGGGTATTCATTTTAGGGTCTTCATTCCTACCCTCAAAAGAGGGGGCAACAAATAAGGGTTTTCTCTTAGATATCAAAACCTTCTATCGGTCAAAAATTAGTTTTAGAACACTCAAAATAGAAATCAAAATTTAAAACATGTAGAAAAGACCAAAAAATAGTGATGAATATAGAATATTCATCAGAAATAGTAAAGGAAAAGAGTGCCAGTAGTGGAAAATAGTGTTAGGAACCAACGTGTCCTATTTTCAATGCTCCTATCCAAACACCAAAAAATCTATAATGTTTAGAAACAAATAGAAAGGAAAATTCAATTATAGTTTTATTAACTATAGTTTAGTTTAGATTGGGCAATTTTAGTATATTTTTACTTAGAGTATCCATATATAGGGGGCATCATATATGACATGATGGCTATCGCTTTTAGTTTTAGATTAGGTAGTTGATACAACTTCCAAATCAGAATCCATGTTACAAATACCAATGATTAGGGGTAATGTGCATGGAACATTTACCTTCTTTTCTTTCTAATTCATTGTATTACCTAGGTATTCTTATTAGTTGAGTGCCTTACTCCATCTGTAAGTGGTTGGCATCATTTTGGAGTGGCTTTCATATAAGCATAATTCTCAATTTTGGAGTGGCTTTCATACAAACCTAATCTTCACCTTTCAGAGTGGCTAATATTGGATTAGTTCTTAGTACACATTTAAATATCCATGCCACATTGTTAGATTATAGATCATTCATGGGATTCATGAACCATCTCATATAACATACAATCATACTGATATTAGTTCATAACTACACTTAGTGGGAAATGATGGAGCCAAAGGACTAGCTAGCCTTTCTATTCTTGAGCCACCTATTACGAGGGATTAGACACATATTCCAAACATCAATTAACATATGCATGATTAGATAGCTTCAATTAGTGGGTGATGATGGAGATAAAGGGCCATATTTTGTATTCTTGATCCACCCTCAGGGAATTAACCACTCAGCTCTATTCATGATATTACTCTTGGTACAACAAATACCCAACATCACTCAGTATCAATCAACATCATAATAAGTTTTGTATTGGTTCATGTACCCAATGAGGTGTATTCATTCCTTTCTTTTCCTCTTTCTTTTACCTAACCTTTGGACATTCTTATTTTAGACATAGCATTTCTAGTAAGAACTGATCTACTCCTTGCTTTCTTTAGTAGATTTATGCATCATGTTTTGATCTCTCTATGCACACTCAACATCACACATATTCATTAGATTTACCCTTATAGGTAATTTTAGGTAAGCTTTCTATTTTTCCTTTATCCTAGTATTTCACTTTATTTCATCATTAGAATAAATGCGAGGGGGGGGGCAAATGTAGTCATGTAAAATTGAGTGTGGATTGTGAGACCCAATATATAGGTCCTTTTTGCATGCTATTTTGACCCTTATAGACACCTTTTTGCTCATTACTAGTCACCAAAAACCTTTTGAACCCTGATTCCAAATTAGCCAGATAGTATATCCTATACCAATCTTATTCCCTAAAGTCTTGAGCCTATAGGATAGGAACATCAAATTAAGATCACATCATAAGACCCGAAAGTGTCTCATTTTTAGTGTTCCTATCCATTTTCACTTTGAGCCCCAATGGGCATTTAAATCTAGTCCATATGCTAACTTAGGTTAGCTTAGTGAAAATACATATAACCCATTACCAATTTTTCCCTATAAAATCCCACTCAAATCTCATTTACAAGGGAGGTGACCAAATGTACAAAATAAGAAATAATACAAACAAAGCATTAAGCCAAACTTCCCTAATATCTATACATAGCCACCCAACATAGATACAAACTTATCAAATCCTCATACCCATCTCTATCCTCTTCAAACACTATCAACTTGGCATTTTTTAATATGCATCACACTATTGCAAAAAGTGTACAAGTTGGGAGAACTATAAATGGCTTGACCACTCTTCAGAGTATTGCTATGTAGGTAGCATGCCCTCATAAGGGATGTGGATTTTGCATTCAGTAAATCTTACACACTAACCCCCTCTCTTTATCAAGTGACTTAAATATAATTTTATCAACCATAATGGAGGGCTAGGGTTTGAAGATAAAATCAGCTCCATAATGAGTTATATCAACAACTAATGCTTGATTTTTCATAGGTAGGCTCACACATGCACAGTGTAACTACCCAAAAAAATTTAGGTCTCTATGATTTATTTGGATAATAGTTGTAGGAATGAACAACAACATTAGACACCAAAGCATATGATTTTCAATGGTCCTATCCTTTCACCAAATGAAAACCAAATTCAAGTTTATGACACCTTTCCAATCCTACACAACCATTTTTGACCTCTGTATCAACCGTCTTAGTCTATTTCTAGCTAGGTTATATTTCTTCTCATTTATTACTATTTTTAGAAAGGTGAAAAAGAAAAATCAATATTGTATTTAATTACTATATTTATATACTAATTTACTAATCTAGACCCTTAAATAAAATAGGAATAAAACTCCATTATTCCCAAATAAGTTAAATCACCCATCCACAAATATATATACTTGTATTTCTCTAGTTTTAAATAAATTTGTAAAATTCATTAATATAGGAAGAAATATTTTAATGGTCACACAATTGTGTTATTTATTTTTTCTCCAAAATTATGTAATTAATTGTGTTTTATTTTCTTATTGTTTGATTTATTAATTCAAAGTGTGAAAATGCTACTTATAATTCTTATTTTTATTGGTAGCATATGCTAATTTAAGATGTTTAATAACTATTGGATGATTGGTAAACATTGTTAATTTTTTTCAATAAGGTTGATTTTTTATTTTCTATAACTGTGTAATAAGTCTCTCCTATGGTATAGCTTTCTAGGAGTGAGAAATAATTGCCTTAGATAACTCCTTGACATGACTATAATATTCTTTTATAAGGGTGTGAAAATTCTAATATAAAAAAAATTAATATTTATTTGATGTCTTGGAGTATACTATACCATCTATCCTCAAAATCCTTCAGTGTATTTGTATGTGTGTGAGTAACAACTATTAGCTACAAGCATCAATTTAAGACACTTGTCCATGAATGAGACTAGCTTGAGAATAATCTATTTGTGATCATAAAATCCTTATTTTATACTCTACTCTCCATTTTTATATTTTATTTTAAATATATAACCATTTTATCTTATATTTGCATCCATATGACTCATATAGGTTTCAATTTATTTTAGGTTTCACTCACCCTCACACACATGGTTAATAACCTACATGATCAACCAACTATTTAACTACCCAGTTGTTTAACCCATGAATATAAATCATGCCTTAGAATTGAGTTTACATCCATTGAGATCCTAAAATTTTATAGGCTACCTCATTTAGGATCTAGTGTGCATAAAAACCATTTCAACACCTACTTTCAACACTATTTATGGATGGGATAACTCTCTAATAATTTTGATCTCTTTTCTAATTTTATTGATATCCTTTCCAAGCCCTTTAACTCTATCTTCCAAGTCCTTCAACTTAACCTTCAATTTTATGTTGGGTCCCTCATCCCCAAAAATTATCTCACCTTGAATTAACTCCTTTGTATTATTCTTTGAGTGGATGCTCAAGTCACCACCCCTTATATAGTTTTATCTCCTAGGTCATCTTCCTTATTTGAGATAGGGAAAAACAAGACCAAATGTTCATTACTGAGATTATAAAATATTTTCACCTCCAAATTGATTAGTTTTATGTCTTCATCCTCATATTACATGATTTATATCCTTTTAATCTTGGTTTATCCCTTTAATTTCTTATGCTGCATGGATTGATCTAATGTATCCTTTGAATCCTCATTGTCATTAATTGAATTGTCAACCACATACCTAATACTATAATTATCATTACCCAAGATAACAACCTCCTCATTTCATGCTACCTTATTATTCATCAATAGTTTTTCCCCATCATAAGTATAAAAATGAGTGCCTGATGAATAATGACATCAAACATGTCATTTTGTTAGGCCTCCACCTTACATTCTAGATACCTAAATAGGAAAAATGGTAGACTTAAGGTGAAATGGTTGATAATTTTTTTGAGAAATAAGAAGTGGTGAAATTACACAAATAATTTATTACCCTTTAATGTTAAGTATATCATCACTTGCAAACACACCTTTGACTAGGGAAATGGGAGGCTTTTCCTTAAGAAACCTTTTTCCACATTCTTAACAATTGACTCATCTTGTTAAAACATTTTGAACAAATTGGCCCTATGGAAATTATCCTTGAATGCCTTTATACAATTATAATACATGATATTAGTTTTTTCCATGTGCTTTAACTTTTAAGGAGATTATGAAATGTAAAATCCTAGGTTGATAAAGTGCTAGAATAATAAACCAGGGAATTAATATGTAATAATAACATCTTCTAATTTATAAAATAATTAGGTTTTTTTTATATTCTATAAATATAAAATGAAATATAGGAGATGTAATTAGTTGGAAGTTGATTGAGATAGATGAATCATAGGATGAAAATTAGTGCAGAGTCTATGTAGAGTGTTGTGAATTAGAAGCAAGACTCAAAAAACCTCATGAATAGCAGTGTGGTCCCTTAGATGGTATTGCACTATGTTTATGTCCTCTAGGGAACAAAAATATCCTTTTACAAGTAAAGATAATGACATTTTGGGTGGATCTTTGCTTGGTCCTTAGATGCATGTGCCTAAGTGGATGAATGATGGTTCATTATTTTTCCCCCATTTTTGATTGATTTACATGAAAAACATTAGGTCTCCATTTTTTTTTGTTATTTGAGGATAAAAAGTAGAAAAAAATGTCATTATTAGGGTAGGATGGATGTGACCTAAACACCCCATGTGATAAGAATTGTCTACATACCAATAACTTGAAAGGGGATCAAACATGATGTAGTTCTCCCAATCTAAGTACTAGTGCAAGTGCAAATGAATGATAGTATGAGTGTCAATTTGATTTATATGATTGTGAAATGAGACTATAAATCTAATTAATATGATATATGGGTTGTTTTGGATGGGTTTATGTATAAGTGGTGTAGAATATAGATCAATGAGCTTGATTTACAATATTGTTTTTGAGTTTATTTATGAGTATTTGCATCTAATTTCCATCCAGTGGATAAGTGAATGAAAGTGGTGTGTATATAGTGTTATGGTGCTTTCCAAGATGTTAAATATGTCTAGGCATACCCTAGGAATACTTTTGGGAATGGAAAGATATATGTTGTGGGTGTAAGGAGCTAAGGGACATTAACATAGTTCTTAAGTTAATAACACAATGTGCTAGTGTCCAAAGGCCCATGCTAATGTACAAGTGGTATAAGATAGTGAATAAGGGGCTTGGATTCCTAGGTTATGGCTTAGTGATGATTTTGGTGTATATTTGAATAGGCTAAACTTATATAAAATGTATAAAATGATCAAGAGATGCCCTAGAATAGGTATAGGGATAAGTTAAGACAAGGTGGTCTCAAGTGACACTCATTACACTGAACTAACATTTTAGATGACTATATTCCCCTCCCCCCTCCTCATGTATGTATTATATAAATTCAAAAAATCTAAATCACTAAGATAAAGGAAAATACACATACTTAGACATACCTAAGAGGTGAAGCCCATGAAAATGAGTTTGAGTCTATAAAGCATGCTCTATTATGTGTCTTACAAATTAAACATGAATGAATAAGTTCTTACTTAATAAACATAAAAATAAAATAAAAAAATAAGTAAAGAGATGAGAGAAAGAGAGGAAAGCAATGAATAAACCTTGTTGGTTACATGAACCAATGCTCAAACTTGTTGACATCTTAAGTGTGTGCATGTAGATGGTGATTAAATGGTGAATAACTTAGACTAAGATGATGGCTTTCCTAATAATCATATGTGGGTGGATAAAGAACTCAAGTAAACTATGAATATATCATTTCCCACCCATGATTGATGGATCATAACCTATTAATAACTTGGATAGGACTTATCCCTTGTCTAACCCTTCTATTTAGGTGGCTCAATAACTCAAGTAGGCTATGAATCTATCATTACATACCATGTGTAGTAGATGCATATGTAATTAGAACTATGAAATGTAACTAAAGTTGTGTGATGTAGTTAAAACCTGTAGGATGGCTCAGGGATCACTCAAAAACTTGAAATAAAATATGACTCAAGGGCCACTTAGGCACTTGAAAATGTAGCTCAGGAACTACTCGATAATTACAACCATTATAGATGGAACAAGGCATCAATCTAGTGCAAAACTAGTGAAAATGATGTCTATATTAACAACATAGAGAATTAGATGGAGATACCATTCCATTTGAGAGTAATGGTGTCAAACTGAACATATGGGAATAATTTGCCATGCACATACCCCCAAATATAATATCTATCCATATGGATTCTCATCTAACTCATAGTAATCTATGTCAGAGTATTTGAAACTAAAATGGGATTGATCATGTCATGCATGATGCCCACAATATAAACAAAACATATGTAATATCTATATAATTGAGCATATTTGATAACCTATGATTGAAATTGATCAAAATTAGATTATTCCTACTATATTTTTTTAGTAATTCTAAAATTTTCTATTTCTAGGGATAATAAACAATAGACAGTCCCTTGGATAGTAGCACACTATGCTAATGACCTATATTTCATGTTTTTGACCAAATATTATGTTTCTATGCAAAAATGAATGATCTTTATGTGACTATTTTTCACTATGTTTTCCTAAATCTAGGATCTATAATGTGTCTACATGCTGAAAAAATATGTTATGAGTGTATTACGATGGCTTGATCTCTGTGACAAACCCATATAAATTCCCCTTATTTTTATGGGACTTTTAAATAATCTATAATAACTTTCTTCAAAATAAAATATATATATCTTATGTTTTATAATGAAAACATATGATATATTCATGATAAAGCAATATAATGTGTATACATGAAATCATAATGTATTATGATATGGACATAAGTTGGTAATGTGTAAGTTGTTAATGTGTGATGTATGTTATATCTATAATTTACATGGTTTTCAAGATAGATATAACAATTTAAGCATGCATATGCATAATAAATCCAAGTATAATCTAAGTAATTACCTAGGGGACATGGCATGATGTCCATCAAGGCACCGAAAGAAGAAGGGGAGATTTATGATGTCCCTTATGGAATTGTAAACTAGATGTGATTATAACAAGTAAGAGACAAGTGTCATGGCCATGATGCATACTTGAAATAATATATACAAATACATGAGGCATGAAAAGTGGCCAAGTGGACAAAATACAAGGGACATAGACACATGTCACTAAGTCTGAGAATGATAAAACATACAAGGACATGTTCAAATGCCCACATACACATAAAAATCAAGGTTGGTGTTGACTAATTTTGACCCTACAAGTTAAATTATGAACCTTATAGGTAAACCTTAAGTTTTATATGTTTTAGGAGTCTAATATTATGTCATAGGGGGTATTATATGTCTTTTAATATTATTCCATATCACATTAGCCTTGGTCATTAGTCATATTATCCAATATATCATTTTGAGTCATCTAGGGAACATAAATAGAGAATTAAAGAGTTGTATGACCTCCTTGAGAAGTGTGAAGGTGTAATAAGGGTGATGTCATATGAAATTTGTCCTATTATGGCTTAATCAACTATTCATAACTGAAAAGTGGAAGGTTCTTCAAAAAAATGGAATGTTTTCTTGAAAAACATGAGCATTTAATGAGGTCTATGGACTTGTACAAGCTCCCATAGTTGAGGATGTTTAAAGAGTGTCCCTTGGTCTTATACACACTATTTTCATTTATTATTTTGAGTAGAATATCCAAGAAATGAAGAAAACTATTTCTCTCCCCTTCCACTAGGCTTGGAAAGAAAAAATGGTCTTGATTTTGTACTTGGTATGGTAAAAAATGGAGGTTTAAAAAAAATGATCTTGGGGGTGTCTTCTACACTTGGTCAAATTATATTTTACATTTATTTGTAGAGTAATGGTTTTTTTCTTTATGAACCATTCCTGGGAAGTTAGACTATCTAATTTACTTGTTAATCTATGTACCCTATAAGTTTTGCCTTGATTTGAGAAAGTAAAAATAATCCAAATAATATGATTGAATCCATATTTATTTTAATCTCATTTCACATGTTTCCCATCCTTTTTTTCAAGTTTAGTGTTGGGTTAAAGAGCCAATCACTTCAGGTTTGCATATTGGTCCCATTTTGGGTAGTAGGTAGGTTTCTACCACTTTCAATGTCTTCATGTCTTATCAATGGCATCAAAGGATGGTGATGGTTGGTTTTCATGTTTCAAATTTTGTTTCATTTCATTCAAATATCATCCTATAAATCAATCCTCCATAAATTTATAGCTACAAGTGAGAGGTAGTTAGTTTACTACATGACTATCATGTGTAGTCAATTAAGAGCTGGGTTGAAGTCTTCAACACGTCCATAAGGATATAGTTATTACCTTGAGTGGATAAATAAATTTTAATATAAAAATAAATTAATTTAATCCCTTTCATTTTCTTTATGAGGATTGTAACAACTAATCATCAACCACCATTGCTCGATCTGCACCATGGAACTTCACCTACAGGTGCTATGAAGGAAGGATTAAACATTAGAAGGGAAGTGTGAGACCTTGTTTTGAGAATTGAAACATCTTTATGTTTCATTTAAAAATAAAAAGGAGATATTATTTGGTTATCAAATCATATCCATTTTAATTATATTGACTGTCTCATGATCGCTACCTGTATGCAATTGAACATGCATCTATAAGTATTCAAGATGATATCATATTAGAATAAAAGCCTTGATAGTTAATCTAAATTCATTTTGAATCTAAAGATTTAATTGGAAATTTTTTTAAGGCCTAAAACTAATCACAAACATGTATATCGTGTTTACTCCCTAAACCCATATATATTGTCTATACATGGCAATGTCGACCTACATGTGGTGTTAATAGAGAACTAAAGGTACTAAATGGAGGATTTTTGACAATTTAAGAATTTTCTCAGAATCCTACAGTGTTAAGGATATCATGCAACACATGTTTGAAATGATAAATTTATATAAAAGAGGGGAATTTATCTCCAAAGGTGAAAAAACTTGTGCATGGACCATTTTCCCTAAAAAGTGAAAACAAAGAACTTCACCATTTTATGAATATCATATGACATGGTTACAAGTGTTTTTTATGCATATTAATGGTTTTGGATTTTATCCCTTGAATAAGAGTTATATAAGGTTTGGAGGGTAGTTGATCAGTTGAAATTGGTCTTTGGGATACCCAAAGTTGTGTTTTTCTACACTAAACTTAGTATTATCTATAGGTTTGAGCTATAGTAGACCTCCTCCAAGTTATAGTATGAAACCTTGATTAATGATGGAATAGTTTTATATGGTTTAATATATAATTTATGATTTTAAAGGTCACTTAATAAGAATTATATAGTTTTTTTTCCTCCCATAAACACCTACATGTGTCCCTACCTTTATGGGCATTCACCTACAATAGACTTTAACTCTTACCTCATTCATGAAGTGGACCTAAGCATTGGATATATCAACTTGGGATAATGGTAAAAGTGACATATATGATTTAAATATCATAAATAAGATTTGAATAGTGATATTATAAGGTCCAACGTGCACCTACAGGTATTCCATTATGTAAATACTCACCTATAGTTGAGTAGGTAGATAATAAGTTAAAAAGGGTGTTTAGGTGAGGATCTATCCTATACAAGATGAACAAAAGGATAAAAGAAAGTAAAAAATGGTACTAAGGTTATATATGGAATATTTTAGACACTATCCTCAAGCTCAAATAATCATGGCCACCTACAAGTCCCTTTCTAAGACATAAAACATAGTCAAGAATTGTACATACAATCTTGAGAATTCAAGGTATGGGAAGGGGTATGTAGAGATTAAAAGTGATGAATAAACCTATAACACATTAATAATGACCATAATTTTATCCATATACTCTCATGACATGTAAATATGGGAATAAAAGGGTCTAATGTTGCATCATACAGTCCATTCCTTTTATCATGCACATAGTCTGTCATAACATAAGTGTGTTTTGGATCAAGAGAGATTTGAGGGGTCAAATCACCTAATATAGGGATGAATTTTTGTTTAGGAGGTATAAATAACTTTTATAATCAAATACAATAGTCATTATTATCTGAAGAGATAGGGGAGTCCCATCTATTTTTCCATAGATAGATGGCACTCCCCTCATGTATAAATATTACAATCCTTAAGATGGTAGATAAAGGATGAACCAAGAGTTGTTTTAACATTAGAAAAAGGTGTTAGAAGCTAAGATACATCAAAATCAACATGATAAATAACTTATATAAGGATGAATCCTATCTTGGAGTTCTAGACCCTAAAAAATATAGGTAGGCCTACTAGGCATGGCTAAGACTAGAAGCCCAATGGAAAGTCACCTCCATGCAGTGGAAGCACAAAGAAAGCCACTTTTGGCTGAAGAAAACTTCAAGCTTGTAGGGAATGGAGAAGACAAGATCAAAAGGATAATTTTGTAATCTCATATCTCTTTTGATTCTTTTCATAGAGGTTAGGGAAGTTTGGAAAAGTTGATAGGGACCTTGAAGATCATTCTTGTGGATTATTTTTGAAATTCCAACATCTAAACTTCATTAACAAAGCTTAAGAGCATAATGAGGTCAAAACCATTGAAAATCCTTAGATAAGGAAATTATTGTGAAAATTAGGTTGGAGGGATATCTATATGGGTCAAAGATACCATGAAATTTATTGAACTTTGTATAAGACTCTATCAAGATACTCCTCATGCTTTTGGACTATATGAAATTGTATGGATGGGGTACAAAACATGTTTTTTTGACCTTTTTGTGTGTTTTTAATGTTTTATAAGGATTATAAATATAATAATCACATGAAAGGGAAGATTAAGACTTAATATAACTCCCCATGGAAATTTATTTCTTCAAAGCAACTCTTATGTGCCTCAACCAGTTACTTCATCTTAGCCAATCAAAACTAGCATAGTGAACATGACAGTGAGAAGTGTGAAAGCTCTAAGTGGAAGTGATTTTAAAGGTGTGCCTAATGCCTATAATTACATGGAGGGTCTATAAAAGAGTCATCCACTCCATTATATTAATTTTAATGTAAAATTGATGCCTTTTTGAAGGCCAAGTGTGAGGGGTGTGTGAAAGATGATTTATTTTGACTACAGATGGTGATAACTCATCTTAGGAAGATTCTAAATGACTAAGACTATAAAAAATACATGGAGAGTTATGTTTGAAATCATTCCCTCTCATTCCAAAAATCATACCTATCCCTATTCAATTTTTAGATGTTTAAATATGGGTGAATAATGAAGGTAATGTTTTGAGCCAACACAAAGAATTTCATGCCACTTTCTAAGAGTTTCATGCTTTGTATGGACACTTTTTCTTTATAAACTTGAATTTTCTATTACATAATATATTCCCATACATGATTAACTCCTTTTCCTATATTTTTTAGTGTCTTTGTGTCCTTTGGAATTCTCTCTTCTCCTTTCTTTGTCAATTTCTATAAAAACTAGCCATTTTAGCCTTTGTAAACTATGCTCCACCTAATTATGTCAAATCCCTACTCATTTACATACCATGGATTAATAAAAACTACTAATTTTTACCTCTTATATGACTATTCATAGTATGTTCACTTGGATGATTATTTTTTCTTATTGATGACTTGTTGTTTCCTTACCATTATTGTCTCATTCTCTCACCTATTTATAGTTGGAAATCTTCTTATCGCAAGGCATGTGAAGTGTTTTATGATGTGTCAAGGTTGAGTGAGATAGTCTATTAAAATAGTGCCATTATAGGCCTCTTATTTATTCCTCCTATCTTAAACATTCATCATAACCTCATAATGTAATATTGATGTGAGAAGATGAAAATTGGAGAAGTGTATGTCTAGTTAGTCCCTTTCTCTAATGTGTAACATGAAGTTGGTTGGTAGTCATCAACTAATTTGGTGTATCACCTCTTTTAGGATATTTTAATTTTATTTTGATCTCACATGTTTAGGTGTAGTAGTTTTCTACAAGTTATACATCAAGGGATATATCCCTATCTATAAAATCACCTCATTCTTAGGCTCACCCACAACCTAGAGGTGTTTCAATTCTACCACTTGGATGAGGAGAGCTAAGACATCTCCTCAAAGGGTACAAATCCAAGTGAAAATAGTTTTTGTCACACTTGGTGGGACCAAGGTCTAAGAGAGTGGGAAATTTTTTCTTTTTGTGTGTATTTTCTCTAATTATATTTTAGAATAAATAAAGCTAACACAAATGGTGACTCTTAATGATAACTTCTAGTTCTAAGTAGCCCATGTATATATATTTGAAAATTTTGATCAGTTTTTGTGTTTTATTTGACATATGAGGTTGATATGGATAGCTATGGCCAATACTCCTATCATGAACCTTATTATCAACCTTGTTATGAATCTCCTTTTACCCCTTAATAGTATAATTAAAATGGCTATCAATTCTATGATTCATGTCAGCCTTATATCCCTTCATTTCCCTCTCCATTTGGACACCATGTTGTTGGATAACCTTATGAGGATGGATACCAAGAAAAATATTAATAAACACCTCTCTATTAGCCCCAATATGATCCCTTCATCCATACCATGATGTTTATTATCTTTAAGAGTACTCATATGAGTCTTGTCATGATAAATCATATGATTTTATGGATTATACACAAATATATTATTGGTAGGATGTACCTCCTACTTATGTAGGTGTTTTTTCTTCTAATTAGCCCAAGAATTTACTTCCCTATGAGCTTACTAGTGATTTTGTCTTTCCCAAATCCACTCATAAGCCTTATCCTTAATCCCACACTCCATCTCTAACTCATCAACCTTCTAATACCCCTCACACTGCATCTTCAATTCATAAACCTTCCACTAAACCTCATATTCTAGATCCTTCACATGAGTCCATCCATCAACCTTCCACATCAACCCTTTTTTAGGAAGAGACTATCTTGAGAGCATTAAGTGAAGAAGAGAAAGATGAATTCACGGCTGATCAAGATGATCTCATAAGTGAATATGAGGGATAAATTACCATAGGGACTTCTCTTGGTAAAAAAATGGACAATCCACAAGCTGATGCTTCCATATTTGAAGGGATGTATGTCTATGAAGAAGACTCTAATGCCTCGATTTTTTATGGAATCTGTATCCATGAAGAATGTGGCCAAGACTTTAAGAGAGGTGTAGTTGAAGAAGAATCTGTGTCTTATCATGAAGTTTTAGATGACCATCTCAAGTATAAAGTGGAGTGTACTATCAAGGATAAAGGTCAAGTCACTCCTCAAGAAGTGACAATCCTAACAGAGTCCCATGAGACCAAGGTAGAGTTATTGGCTCTTGAAGATGACATTCATGAGGAAGAAGATTTAAAGAAGAAGTTCAATGTCATATGCAAGGAATTTGATATTCAACTCACCTTGCATCTATAGGTATTCAGGATGATGTTATATTAGAATAAAAGACTTGATAGTTACTCTAAATTCCTTTGGAATGATAAGAGTGCATTGGAAAATTTTGAGAAGGCCTCAAACTAATCACAAACATGTATATCCTGTCTACTACCTAAACCCATATATATTGCCTGTACATGACAATGTACACCTATAGGTGGTGTTTACATATAATTGAAGGTACTTGATGGAGATTTTTTGAAAAGTTAAAAAATTTATTGGAGTCTTAGGGTGTTAAAGACATCATGACACACATGTTTGAAATTCTAAGTGGATAAACAAGAAGAGAATTTAAATCCAAAGGTGAAAATACTTATGTAGGGACCATTTTCCCTAAAAGGTGAAAATATAGAACTAATAGAAATATTGTGATTGATGTCAAAGGTCTAGCATTGGTGATAAATGCCCCATTAAATTTATTGGTGTTTTTAATATTCATATCTTGGCTAATGTGTGTTAATATTTGTTTAATGTTAATGAATATATTTTTTGTTGCATATAAGTCAAAAGAGGGCCCATGGAGAAATAAAAGAGTCATGGGGTAAAGATAAAATAGGAATGGGATGCATTTTCTCATGAAGAGTCATCTTGAGTAATTCCAAGAGTCACCATGTGAAGACAAAAGATGGTATGGTGTATTTTTACATGAAGGGACACTTTAAGGAATAGGAAAAGTCACCAAGATAAAGACAAAAGAGGAAAGGATGCATTTACTTATGAAGGGTCACCATGTGACTTTTCAAATACAAGGATATGAAGGGTAATGCAAGTTTGGTACCATTTTATATGAAGTTTAAAGGGTCATAAAGGGTGAATTACAAAGGTTATTTGGAAAGCTATAAGTAATGGCTTGAGAAGCCATTTGAAATAATTAAGAGAGTGCATGGTTTGTATTTTTTTAATATAAAAAAAGAGGAGAGAAAAGCAATAGATATTTTAGAGTTCTATCATTTGTTGAGTAAGAAAAATTTAGAGAAAGTTGTGTTTTATACACAAGAGGGGTTGGTGCTCCTGTGGGTTGGTGATCACAAATCTTTGCAAGGGGTTGGTGCTCCTATGGGTTGGTGCTCACAAATAGTTGTTATGTTGGTGCTCAGTAAAGGGGTTGGTGCTCCTGTAAGTTGGTGCTTGAAAAATTTATAATTCAAATTAGTGCTCATTAATATACTTGAAATTGTTCTCCATAGTTTTTTCCACTTTGGGTTTCCATGTAAAAATCTGGTGTCTCTCTCTCTTATATGTTGCATTTTATTATTTCAATTTTATTGAATATCTTGAATGTGTAATTAAGTGGTTAAATAAAAGAAATGAGATTTAGCATAAGATATATAATATAACGATTCACCCCCCTTTTAGTATATTTCATGCTTAAAAATTGGTATCAGAGTAGGTTCCTTTTGAAAAAGTTTAACATCTTGAAGGTAGACTACGAAAAGCATGATAGTTGGATCATATGAAGGTTTTTATACAAATAAGGCACCTTTGTTTAATGGGATTTATTATGCTTTTTGGATCATAAGGATGAGGACTTATTTGATGGCTCTTGGATTTGACATTTGGAAAGTAGTGGTAGAGGAATATGAAGAGCCATAGACACTTATAACTACCTCAGCAAAAAAAAGGCAAGTGAAAATTATGCTTATGATTTAAATGCTATTTTATGTGGTTTATGTGAATCAAAATTTGTTAAAATTATAAAATGTAAATATACTCGTGAAACTTTGGTAAAGCTTGAGAATATTTACAAAGGTGATGGAAAGGTTCAGCAAGCTAAGCTTCAAACTTTTAGAAGATAGTTTGAGAGTTTCAAGATAAAAGAGGAAGAAAATATAGAAAATTACCTTTTACAGGTTGATCAAATAATTAATTATATTCAAGCTCTTGGAGAAAAATTAGAAGAATCAATCATGGTACAAAAATGTTTTGATATCTCTACCATTGAGATATGATGCAAAAGTTTTGGCAATTGAAGAGATGAAGAATTTATCCAAGATAAATATGGATGAGCTAAATGGTATTCTTATGGCATATGAGATGTAGATAAAACAAGAAAAACCCTTAAAAATAGAATTTACTTTCAAGACATCAAGAATAAGAGGCTAAGATTCAAGAATCCAGTGAAAGTGCTAGCGATGATGAAGATGACAATAGAGCTTTATTCATTCACAAGTTGAAAAAGGGAACAAGTAAATATCAAGGAAAATTAACTTTTACATATTTTAATTATGGAAAGATTGGAAATTTTGTAGCTAAGTGCCTAAATAAGGGTAATGGTGACAATGAACAAGGAAAGTCTACATACAAAAAAAAGTTTCAAAGGAAAATTTAAGAAGGGATTTAAGAAGAAGAGTTTGTGTTCTAAAGATCCTAGCTCAATTGAATATAGCGAAGTCAGTGATTCAGAAGAAGAGATTATATTCATGGCCATACATGAAGATTCCTCTATAAGCAAAATTATAAATGATCAAGGAGAAGAACAAGATGAAGCCAATGTCAATCTGGAATGAGAACTCATCTATGCCATAAAAGATTTAAAATCTCTTGAGAAGAAGATTTAATATTGAAGCTCTAGATCAAGAAAAATGAAAAGGAGTTAAATAAAATAATTAAATATCTATAAACACACTTTAAAGAAGCCAAGAAGAATAAAAAAGTTCTAATGACATAGTTTCAAAAAGTAAGTGAAGAATTTGAAAGGTATGTTATTGAAATTGCTTCTTTAAATGTAGATCTTGAGAAAATATATAAAGTAATCAATGATAGAGTAGCCAATGATTCAAATTTGAGGATAACACTAATATGATGAATAAGATATTAGAAATTAAAATATTAATGTCAAATAAGATAGATATTGAATTTGAAAAAGAGAAAGGGGAGGCTACTAATTTCAAAGACAAGGTTAACATAGAAAAAGGAAAGAGCTATGTTGAATCTCATACAAAAGAGGAAATAAAAAGGGAAGAAGTCAAGAATATAGAGGACATCTCAAATAAAGAAGGCTAGAAATAACAGAGCTATAAAAATCAATCAAGTCAGAGATACACAAACATGTCCTATTTTTATGGTTATTATTTTTATTGTAATGGATATGGTCATAATAAAATAGAATGTTGAAAAAGGGATAACAATTTCAAAAATATGGAGAAGGAAACTCATCTAGAGTCAAGCAAAAGCCACAACTCTTTTGCTCATCTATCAGGTTTTAATGAAGAGGCCATAATATGTTACAAGTGTAATAACTTTGAACACATAGCCTGGTATTATAGAATAATGTTCAAGTTAGTAAAGAAGGACCAAAATTTCAAGGTTCCATTCATCAAGAAGAAAGTTTAGATAGGTTCATGGCAGAAGAAACAACATGAAAAGTTTATGCTGGTACAGATAGCTTTGCTTGAAAGAAATGAATAAAAGCCATGGTTCATTGATAGTGGATGTTTAATTCACATGACAAGATAAAATATCAAATTCATAACCTTGAAGAAGATCAATGGTGGCATAGTGAAATTTATAGATAATACTACTACAAGAATTGCTAGAAAAGGTACACTAAGATTGGATAATGGTAGAACTAAAATTGAAAATGTTTTGTATGTAGAAGGTCTTAATCAAAATATTTAAGTGTAAGTCAAATGTGTAATCAAGGGAACACACTAAAATTTTATGTAGAAGGTTGTGAAATTAGGAAAAAACATTTATATGTGTTGGTTGCAGATGTTTAGAGAACATGAAATAATTTTTATATGCTATCAGACATCAAAGGTCAAAGATGTTATTTGAGTCAAATTGAGAAAATTTAGATACAACACAAGAAAATGGGAAACATAAGTTTTTAAAATATTGTCAAAATCAGTAAGAATCAAGCAATAAAAAATATTCTAAAGATTAAAAAGCCATCCAACACACTTTGTGAACCTTGTCAGCATGAGAATTAGGTTAGAAGGTGGTTCAAAACAAAAGAACTAAACCACTCAAATGTTAGATCTTGTTCACACTAATTTGTGTAAAATATGAGACTAAAAATTACTCAAGGTGAGAAATATATCATGTTTCTTATTGATGTTTTTTCACATATGACCTGGGTAATGTTTTTAAAGAAAAAATTAGAAGATTTCAAAAATTTCAAAGCATTCAAAGCATTAGTTGAGAATGAAACTATATTGAAGATTAAGTGCCTAAGATAATATCAAGGAAGATAATTCATGTCAGATCAATTGATTGAGTTTTATGAAGACCATGGAATAAAGATACATTATTTAGTAGCTAAAACTCCACAACATAATGGAGTAGTTAAACAAAGAAACATAATAGTTCAAGAGATGGTGAGCATAATGCTAAATGAATCCAAGATACCAGATAAATATTAGAGAGATGTAGTTGGTACAATAGTGCATATTCAAAATATAACATTATTGAGAGTCAATAGTGAGAAGACTCCTTATGAGATATGGAAAGACAAACTAGCTACAGTTGATTATTTTAGAGTTTTTAGTAGTAAATGCTTCATAAAGACAACTAATGAAAAATTGGGTAAGTTTGAATCTAAAGCACATGAAGGTATATTTCTTGGTTATTCTTTCAAAATTAGAGCTTATAAATGTTATAAAAAATAACCAAGAAAATAGTTGAAAGTACAAGTGTCAGGATAGAAGAAGATGGAGCACAAAGAATCAGTGATCCAGTAGACATTCCTAAAATCATTGAAGAGGAAGATTTTGAAGAATCAAATGAAGATGAGAAGAAGGAGAAAAAGGACACTAAAACCCCATCCAAATATTTCTAGAGAAATCATAATGAAAGTGACATCATCGAGGACATAAATGAAGGAATTCACACCAAAAGAATGATGGTAAGTGAATTTGAGAAAGTTAATTTCTCTTTGTTATCCAAAATTCAGCCTAGAACTTTTTCAAAAGCTAGACATGATAACCAATGGGTTAAGGCAATGGATGAAGAATTAAATCAAATAAAAAAGAATGATACTTGGGAATTAGTGCCTAGACCAAAACATCACAATGTGATAGGAACAAAATGGGTTTACAAAAATAAGTTGAATGAAAAAAGAGAAGTAATCAAGAATAAAAAAAGATTAGTATGTAAAAGATATGCTCAGATTGAGGGAATATATTTTGAAGAAAATTTTACACCAGTGGCAAGGCTAGAGGCTATTAAAATGTTTCTTACATATGTAGTGTTTAAAAATTTCAAAGTGTTTTAGATGGATGTCAAATACACCTTCCTAAATGGGAATCTAGAAGAAGAGATCTACATTAAGTAGCCTAAGGGATTTATTCAATCAAATATTATTAGCCATGTATGAAGATTGAAGAAAGTACTATATGGAGTGAAACAAGCTCCTAGATCTTGGTATGTAAAACTTGATAAGTACCTACAAGATCAAAGTTTCAAGAGAGGATTTGCTAACAGTAATCTCTACATCAAAATAGAAGGTGAGAATCGATTGATTTTTATGGCATATGTTGATGACATCATTTTTAGAGGAAACATTGAAAAGATGACAAAATAATTTTATGATAATATGCAAAAAAAATTGAGATGTTTATGCTTGGAGAATTTTCATTTTTATTAGGATTGCAAATATTTTAGTCAGATAAAATAATTTTCATATCTCAAAGTAAATATGCTAAGGAAATTTTGAATAAATTTGGTTTTGAGGATTGTGCACCAGTTGGCACACCAATGAGTACAAGAAATAAGGTGAGCAAGGATGAAGATTCACCTATTATAAATTAGTCTTTGTATAGATCTATGATTGGTAGTCTTTTATATTTGATATCATCAAGGTTAGACATCATGCATGTAGTAGGTATGGTTACAAGATATCAGTCAGCTCTAAAAGATAGTCATGTTCATTTGATGAAGAGAATATTCAAATATATCAAGGGGACATTTGATTATGGATTGTGATATCCCACAAGCAAAGATTTCACTTTGGTTGCTTATATAGATTCAAATTGGGTAGGTTGCCTGGATGATAGAAAGAGTATAAGTGGAGTAGATTTCTTCCTCATTGATAGTTTAGTATCATGGCTAAGCAAAAAGTAGAATTGAGTATCAGTTTCTATAATTGAAGTAGAATATATTTTAGTGGTATTGTGTTGTACTCAAGTGCTTTAGATGAAGCAGACTTTGGAAGATATCAAGGTAAAACATGATGAACCTATTTCTATTTTTTGTGACAACACAAATGATATTAATATTTTGAATAATCTAATAATGTATTCAATAACAAAACGTATTCCCATTAGATATCACTTATTGAGAGAGAAAGTTGAAGATCAACAAGTGAAGATGGAATATATTATTACTATAGAGTAGATTTTAGATCAACATTAGTTGAGGGGGAGCTAGGTGTTAGCTCTAGGATATGCCATTTTCCATTGATGTCAAAGGAGGAAAATAATATAAATACATATGGTATAGGTGTAGAAATAGGTACAGGGAATACGTGTAGGTTGTTATAGTAAGCAGGAGTTACTATATGTTTTTTAGATTGTAGTATGTGAAGGTTTCAAGATGTGACAGTTTCAATTTGAGGTTGCCATCAATGACAAAGGGGGAGATTGTTGGAAATATTGTCATTGATGTCAAATTTATAGCATTGGTGATAATATTTTTAATATTCATATCTTGGATAATGTGTGTTAATATTTATTTAATATTAACTAATATATTTTTGGTTGCATATAAGTCAAAAAAGGGCCCATGGAGAAGTCAAGGAGTCATAGGGTAAAGACAAAAGAGGAATGGGATGAATTTTCTCATGAAGAGTCATCTTGAGGAATTCCAAGAGTCACCATGTGAAGATAAAAGAGGGTATGGCACATTTTTCCATGAAAGGACACTTTGAGAAATATGAAAAGTTACCAAAGTAAAGACAAAATAAGAAAGGATGCATTTACTTATGAAGGGTCACCATGTGACTTTTCAAATATAAGGATATGAAGGGTCATGTAAGTTTGGAATTATTTTATATGAGGATTGAAGGGTCATAAAGGGTGAATGCCAAAATTCATTTGGAAAAATATAAATAAAGGCTTGATAATCCATCTAAAATATGCAAGAGAGTGCATGGTTTGTATTTTTTTTATACAATAAAAGAGGAGAGAATAGCAGGAGATATTGTAGAGTTCTATCATTTGTTATGTAAGAAAAATTAAGATATAGTTGTGTTTTATACACAAGAGGGATTGGTTCTCCTATGGGTTGGTGCTCACAAATAGTTACTATGTTGATTCTCGACAAAAGGGTTGGTGATCCTGTAGGTTGGTGCTTAGAAACTTTGTAATTTGAGTTGGTGCTCATTCATATACTTGAGATTGTTCTTTGTGGTTTTTCCCACTTTGGATTTCCACATAAACAATTTCTCTCTCTCTCTCTCTCTCTCTCTCTCTCTCTCTCTCTCTCTCTCTCTCTCTCTCTCTCTCTCTCTCTCTCTCTCTCTCTCTCTCTCTCTCTCTCTCTCTCTCTCTCTCTCATGGTGCATGTTGTTGTTTTAGTTTGATTGCATATCTTGAATGTTTGATCAAGTGGTTAAAGAAAAGAAATCAGATTAAATATAAGATATATAATATACTAATTCACCCCCCCTCTTAGATTATCATTTCAACTACCTAAACCCATATATGTGGTGTTTACATAGAATTAAAGGTACTTGATGAAGAATTTTTGACAAGTTAAAAATTTTATTGGAGTCCTAGAGTGTTAAGAAGATCATGAAATACATGTTTGAAATGATAAGTGGATAAACAAGAGAGGAATTTATCTCCAAAGGTGAAAATACTTATGTAGGGACCATTTTCCCTAAAAGGTGAAAACATAGAACTTCACCATTTTATCATATGACATGGTTACAAGAGTTTTTTATGCAACCCAATGGTTTTTACTTGTAGACCCGACATAATATAAGAGTTATACAAGGATTGGAGAGTAGGTGATTAGTTGAAACTGGTCTTTTAGAGACACAAAGTTGTGTTTTTATACACTAAAACTTATTATTATCTACATGTTTGAGCTATAATAGACCTCTTCATCCAGGTTATAGTATGAAACCATGTTTCATGATGGAATTGTTTTAAATGGTTTAAGATATAATTAATTATTTTAAAGTTCACTTAATAATAATTATATAGTTTTTTTTCCTCCCATACACACCTATAGGT